>JAODVQ020399726.1:0-11081 GCA_025400075.2 Phenganax stokvisi | reverse complement strand
TTTTCGTGGATACGTGTGGACGCTCGAAAACGCAACGAATCTGGATACGTGTGGACGCGTAAAGTTTTGAATCCGCAACAAATTGTTTACGGATACAAACGAATCCGGACACGTGTAGACAGGGCCTTAAACCTTTCAAAACATATCTTATCCAATAAAACTACTGGTAAATACACAATTATTGTATTCAGTTAAAAAATATTAATTTCGTCGCTTAAGGAAACATAGTTATGATTTTTGTATTGAACTTATCCACTAAACGGCGTACGAACAACCGGCCCCTGTAACTTCAGCTCCGACAAACAGGTGACAAGACTTCGCATCGCCTGCGTTTTCTCGCAGTCTTCTAAAACGGCCAATTTGTTTCGCGCGCTCCCTTGACGCAAGCCTAAAAGCCTGTTTACTCAAGCGACTTTCACGACGATTCTTCTCGTTTTGAAGGATGTGACAGTGATAAACTGGAAAACTACGGAACGTACGCAAATTGACGACAGTGAGTTCACTCCACCACATCTTTCAAGATGAGAAAAGTCGCAACCAAAATTGCCAAAGTAAACGGGGGCTTGACTACAACCATGGCATTGTAGAAGTGTGATTGCGCATCAATAACATATAATTCAACAAAACATTAAATTAAACATAAAGCAGTAACCACTCTTACTGATACTCGACTTAGTTCACTGCGGTCAGTTTTAACAGCGGTTTATAATTTATGCAGCTGCCTCGGACCCAGTCCCATTATTTGACTGCGCAACGGCATACATAAAGACGCATGGCAATTATTCCCACTCGAACATTTCCATTGGTATATACACATCAGAAGGCGATGTGCAGCTTGATACCGACAGTACCACATCAGTCAATTTACATGAAGCACAACTAACATCAGCAACGTTCATTGTACAAACCCATGATATTTGTAAATTCTGTACAAATATGTCAAATATCTTGACGAAATTTTTTATCTGAAAAAGAAACACGAAGGTAGACTAATTTTAGTTTTGGTTATTCCCGACAGTTTACGTGTTTAGGCAAGCATTGTAATTCTCGGTTCTGATTGGTTAGGATGTTGGTGGGTACAAAAGGAAATGCAATTTGTGTGCGAAACACTCAGATATAACGCAAAATTCTATATTGCAACGTTTGAAGTAGAACTTATAAATTTGCACGGAGTTGTTCTGGTGGAAAGCTGCTATACAGGAGTGAGGCCAACTCTCTCACCCAATAATCATGTAGCCAAAGAATTAATAAGTAAAAAATAATAAGATTCGTGTACAATAATAAAATTCTAGATCGTGTTTCCGGTCTAAATCCAGACATTATAACCTGAGGTCTCAATCACACATACTGTACCTGTATAACTAACAAATAATTCCAAACTCAATCTTGTACTGGAGCGAAGGTGAAACAGTTTGTTCCATCTAATGAATATCTTTTTGTTTCTTCGCTCGCTGTACTCAGTGATCTAGCAAGAGGCGACCTCGGTGGAGTATACTTGGGACGATAGTAGGGTAACCTAGGATGATGCGAGGTATCACAGAATAACATGGATGTCACGGGAGTTGTAGGGGTACTGCTTTCTATTCCTGAATCATCGTCGTTATTTACATGAGAGTTACTAGGCTCACACGCGTCATCGGATGATGAATGTTGCATTGGATCATGAAATGCTTTCTTTGCTGGACTGATACCAACATCAACACTGTCTGGAAAGACTGAAAATACATTCCAATACCTTCAACAATTCATAAAGAAATTTCGAAGAAATAATACACGTTTGACCAGTATTGCCACACTGGAGGAAAACTACGTACTAGCAGTTGGAATTGCGTTCAGGATACTAGTATCTTCAGATTGCATAACTGAAAAGTCTTAAGAGTCAATGCAATATTCGACCTCGAAATTTACCCGGACTTCAAAGCTCTTAAGCGCAACGGCCTTCGTGCAACTTAGCTTGTGTCACCTGGGCATTGCGAGACAAGCAGCACGAATCATTGCAAGGGGTATTTAATATACACGCAGAAATCACTGCTCAAGCAATACTAAAAATTGTGGCTGCAAGTTCTACCAAACTTTGTGCAATGCTTACTGTGCAATGACTTGAGCAGTTTTCCTCCCAATGTTCATCGCGACACAAGTCGCATGAAAAAAAGCATCATGTGACAGGACGTTTAAAAGCAACAGGTTTTGAAATCGCTTTCGAACTTTGAAGTCCCAATTAAAGAACGTGGGGTTTTACCAATGGGTTTTACATAACATACCAATCTAATTAATGACATAAATTTTGCCCCAGTGAGTTGGGCGTTTTTACAAAATTGTTTCTCGATTCTGTTGCTAAAAACTTACATGTACACTTTCGTTTGTAGTTGAGCGTACTCTGTTTCATTAGCAGTACAGGACTTAAGCTTCTTCTATACAATAGATGAAAACAAATTATGAAAGCAGGTCAATGCTACTAGCAACCTACTATTGAGTATATGCCCTAACATGGATATAACTTTTAACAGAGAGCTATTCATAATAGTAATTGACATGACCGTTTTTGAACAGCAGTGACTATATAAAACTCAATCATTTTATGCAATAGTATAAAACAAAAAATTTAATACAGTTGACTAGATTTTAAAAATCAAGGTTCGCGCACTATATTGCGCTGCAGTATGTGCAGTTATAGTTGCTAACTATGACATTGATAGAGACATCCACTCAATGGCACTGCTATGATGATCGATGTTGTTATCTAAAATGCTCTATATTTTATATTACCGAGATATTTGTCGAGTTGGGCTAGGAATTGGACTTGGCGTTAAACTTCGAGAGCCTCTAGGAATGAGCTAAAAACATAAAATGACAAAAAAATAAATAACTTTACTAGATTGATAAAAAAATGCAACTTCATAGCAAGCTTACTCGTGGCAAACTTGGTGTAACAGATCGTGTTGGAGATGGTGAAGATGCAGTCGATGATGGAAAATAATTTGTCGGATCATCAATAGAATGGCGTCTATCATCACAACTTGATGGACTGTACAAAGATCGTCTACTTTGGCTCTAAACATTGTACAATCATTTTAAGAGACGAAGAAAACCCAGTCGGACGAGTTATGGTAATACAGTGGACTACTGAGTCAATTCTAACACAGTTAAACCTCTCAAAATAACAAACCTTTCTCATGCAAACACCTCTCTAAGACAGATGTATCTTTAATTCAGACACCTCTCTAATGAGGGTGCCCCACTAATCTCTACTTACAGATGCCTTTAAATGGGCACCCTTCTAGTGCAAACACTAGGTATGAGCTGATAATCGGAAATTAATTGGAAAAGACCGATAATCGGTTATTTTTAGACATATCGGTTATCGGCCGATAACATGGTCATTATCGGCCATGTATCGGCCGGCCGTTCAATGTATATAAGTAGCATTATTTTTGAAGAAAACATACGGCGTAGTTTGAAACTGCTTTAAGGTTTGGGATAACGATAAGTCAAAGTTTGACCGTTTAGTGTGAGAAGCAGAAGGATTAAAAAGAAATTATATTTGTCTTATTTTGGTGCCATGCAAAATGTAAGAAGTTACATAAGAAATTCACCAGTAAATATCGGTAACAACCGATAAATCAGCCGATCTCATTAAATATCGAATCAGAATTTATCGGATCGGTGTATTGGTCTAATGCTCAATCGGCTCATCCCTAGCAAACACATTCCTAAGATGGACACATATAGACTTCCAATTCTGTATAAAGAAATTCATCTTACCATCATCAGTGATAATTCATCACAACTTGAACTAAGTGATAATGATGTGTTTACCATTCTAAAGTAAAACAATGTTTGGTTGAACTCATGTGTTTTTTCCCACGTTTACATAGTCTGGGTTAGCCCCTCAATAAATAATCTTTAATAACCCATTGTGCGACAATGTGTCTCTGTGCACTTAAAAAATGACTTTACTAGTAAGACTGAAAGTCTTTACACTCAAAGGGTCAATTTCAATTCAGGCCACACTAGTTGTAAGTCCTCCCCAAAGGAGACAGTACATTATGTAAAGTTCTGCATCAACAAAACAAGTGAACTTTCTAGCATAAAAATTATAGTAGGAATTTACCTATCCTGCTCACTTTCATCCATAAACTCTTCCTACAAACATATTCAAAGCTATTTTAACTAGTAACACACACAATGCTTGTAAAGTAGAGAGAGAATGGGTGAGTGACAGGTTCATTATGAGTGGCAAGATTTGAAACTCCCCAGGGTGGATCCTGTGCACAATATTTAGTTTCAACATCACCTGAATCACAGTTCTTTTAGCAAGGCAGTTTTGATCCAATCTGGCACACAAGCATATTGCCACATGGTTTTGGCATATCACTTATTATTCAATTATTGCATGTCCTTTTGTGTTTTACAGCATTTTATGCAATAAATTTGTAAAATTTGAAGTACTTTATGTTCTTTTGGTATGAAATCTTGTTTGGTCTGGGAATTCCGCAATGATTATACAACAAAATGAGGTTTCCTAGAGGACTAAACTGTAAGTTATTACACGCCAATGAAAACCAGTGTCAGGATACTCGGCTAGGGAATCTTGCAACATGAAAGGTATGTAATATAGAACGTATTGCACAAGCAAAATATTCTTTTACTGATTAAAACACCCCCTGTAATGAAACCCCACAAACTACCCTAAATGGTATGAGAGCAAGCAGCAGGGAGGAAGGGAACAATCACAGTGATAAGTATTTCATAATTTCTTATACCTTGAAGGAAAAGTATTTACTGTAAGATGAAAAAATTTTGCTAATTAGAAAATTATTAACAAACATTTAACAATACAATTGAATTTCTGTTATCAACACACGATTTTAATAAGCAACTGAAACGTTTTATTAGTACGAATACATGGAACTTGCCTTTCTAATCTGAAGCAGCCTTGAGTGAGGCGAACCAACAGGCTGAACGCAAAATAATAAAAAAATTAATAAAGGAAAGACAAATGTGGAGTGGCAAGCTTAAAAAGAAAATGGAACACAACACTCACAACTGAATATATGTTTCCATTAGCCATTTGGCTTGTAGAAGAACGCCGATGTCGAGGGGTTAGCACAGGAGCACATGGAATACTAGTTTCAGTAAGATTAGCTCCATTTATGAGAGGTGCAGAATTTGATCTTCGTAAGTTGGAGTGCGGAGTATTTTGCCCATGTTGTTCGTCTGTGTCCATCGCTGCCATTTCGACTTTATATTACACAAATACCTGGCGCAAAGCATTATGGGTCCCGGCATCTCCGGCACATATGCTCCGGCATCATCTTCACCGGAAATCTTTAAACAGCGGGGAGTTTCCTGCGGATTTCAAGCTCCTCCGCAGAAACATCTCATCTCACACGAAGTTTCGCTAGCCTGTCTAATTGAGCAAACGCCATGTCAGTTACAGTCGTGGCAATAGAAGCGTTCCGAAAAATATTGATCAATTCATTTGCTAACGAAAATATTGATCGATTCATTAGCTAACTTGCAGGAATTCATTACATCAACTGCTCAACATTTCGATGAAGTTCCTCGAAATATCTAGCCTACGAAATATCCTAACTTTCTGTATCAATTGACCAATCAGAATAGCCTATAGCCATGAGTAATAACTAGTATCTGATTGGTCAATTCGCACAGGAACTTGAGAATATTTCGAGAATTTATGAATATTTGACAAAGTTCATCAAAATGTTGAGCAATGATGTAATGAATTCCTGCAAGTTAGCAATTGAATTGATCAATATTTTCAGGAACGCTTCCATTGCCACCACAAAAAGTTGGAAGGTATCTCTGCACAGGACAACCTAGAACCCTGGGTACGTGGCACGGAAGAGAGGGCACTATCATTCGCAGAGTCAAATTTTGGTCAGAATGAAGAGTGATTTCCCTTCCTACGTTATCCCCAGGGCTCCGAAGATCTATTGACGTAAGTTCTCTCTGGCTCAGTCCTAGTTCAGCTACTACCTCCTCCGCAGGCCCTAAAATAATGCAGAGAAGGTCAAACTTTTGAGAGATTATGCAAAAGGCGTAGAGTACGGGAAGAGCTTTAGTGCACGAGATCTTACAGTGGGGGCTCAGCCTGAGCCCTATGTAGAAGTTTTATAGAACTTGCTAATCTGTTGTAACTAACCAACCAACCATATTGTCACCAGTCGACTCCTAGGAACTTAGAAACAAAACAACAACAAAGAGCGTGTTGCAAACCTAAGCAAAACTAATTTATTTATTTCCATGATTCTAATTGCGGCAAAGGCAATACTCACTAAATATCGCTTCCCACAATTATAACAAGCAATTGCGTATTTGAAGCCCCCCAACACAAAACCAAAACTCTATGCCAGTGCAGGAGGGGGTCTCGCTTGTGCTAACTTAGTGCAGCTGTTTCCATTTCAAGCTCTTGACGTCATAGCCACTGTGACGTCACAAGGAGCACAGCATTTAGTAAAGAGTGTCCACTGTTTGGTACGCAGTCAAACCAAACGCGCACAGAAGTTGACAGAACAAAAGGAAAAGAGTCAATTTCTACTAGCATTTACTTTATTTTATAAGAAAAAGGGGACACAGACAAAAACTACTACTTTACAACTGCATCGGTTATCACAAACTTCGTTGAACAAATGATAGATCAAGGAATGCCAATAACATGACGATTCATCTTATTACCTTGCGCGATGCAATACAGATACGCTCATTTCCACTTACTACTCTAACTAGAGAACTTCAACACTACAGCACTGTACTGCGCTATTTTAGAAAAGAACTGAAACGTACAATCACAAATACATTATGTAGTCAATCACTTCTTCAAAATTTCAGTAAGCATTTCGCTAATTTCAGGAGAACATGTCAATATCTTTCCACAAACAATACAATTTTGATTCTCCATGTTGTTTTCAACACCACAAGAACTACACGGTAACCAATGAACAATTGGTATGAAGGCCTCTGCTACAGGCTCTCTTGCAACGATATGTTTCGGAGTTGGTATAGGTCTTTTATACTTGCGTGCCACGGGAGATGATTTCACGCCGTTTTTGATTTGAGCTTTTCTCGTAAACTGTATATCTACCTCATTAAAATGCTTGCCACATACAAGACAGGATCTATTCTCTACACTATTCTCAACCTTACAAGCGGGACACATTCGCCACAAGCCAACTTCATGTTTCCCATCATGCGATGGGAGTTTGTGTGTGTTTGAATCGAAGCTGGCAGCCATAGCATGAACATGGCCTTTATGCGGGATACCAAGCGCGTCACGACATTCATCAAAGACTCTCTTGAATTCTAGTGAGTGCTCTACAGACTGGAACTCTGCAGCTAATTCACGTTCGATAACTTTAACATCACTGTGGTCTGCTAGAGTGAACCAGACCCAAGAGCGATCAGACCCTGCATTAGGTTTCAGATCCATCTCGGGTGTGATCTCGTGAGCTACACATATTTTCACATGATCGGTCATAAATAGATGGTACTCGTCTTTATAACGTAAAATTTTCAGAGCCCCATAGCCAGTGTCATGCCAGTAATCTTCATCAAATACATAGATTTCAGCATCCTGATTAAACAACAATTCAGCATCATGTCTGCTCTTAGTGACATCGAACTTCACCAAGCGAGGGAGGTACTCCGCGTAGAATTTCGATGAGCATTCGGCACTCTCATTCTTAACCGTTTCTTTGGACAAGCTTCTTTCATTTTCTTCGATAAGCACTGTATCTGAAAAGAAATCGGATGAGGGAGTCCTATTCTCGTTTTCACCTTCCTGTAACTTGCTTCCACTTCCTTCAATTTGCTCTGGTGTTTCTGAGATGTCCACCACAGATCCCACGTAATCAAACACGACTCTGGTGCTCTCTGGTGAAAAACTCTTTCCTTTTCTCAGTGTCACGTTTAATGTGGACTTATAAGTTTTATCACCATTCTCTGGTAATTTACAATCACCAAGCTTAGTCTGGTACACACTATACAAAAGAGGATAACAAATCGTTTGTAAGATTTTCAAAACCGTTTACGGGCAGCTAGGTCCATTTTCAGTGTTGCCAAGTCAGTTTTCCTAAAAATCCCAATATAGCTCTCAAAAAATCCCAAGATTCACACCTTCATCAATCTCCTACACAGAGCATGCCGGCTAGGGGTGGTACGAGATTGCAACCTTCTTTGGCTGGTTAGTTCTCAGGTCCCCTAACCGTGCAGAGTGACAATTAGCAGACTTGTACAGATACACGTGGAACGCAGGAATAATCAGGGCGCCTGACTAATGCATGAGATATTAAAATATTACTAAATATCATTCACTGAAGGAATTACGACATTTACATTCAAATAAGTTTTTAAAAATTATCTTCTCTGTATTCTAAAAAATCCTAAGGTCTTATTCCTAAAATAAAAATCCCAAGAAAATTCCAACGGCCTCAAAAAATCCCAAGGTTGGCAACACTGCCCATTTTCCACAACGCGAAGTTTTTCGAACGAAAAACAAATCTGGCAACGTGATTGGTACTTTTCGCGCGAAAAAAGTCGCGTGTGAAAAAAGGCTTTCATGCAAGTGCAAAAATCATCGTTCTGGATTTCAGCCCAAATATAGCGAGACTAAATTCATTACGACTTAGTTAAATCTGACCATCTTTTACCACATCTTTTACCAATCTGAACACTTTTACCATAGTCAAAGGAATGAAACCATCTGGATAGTTATTGCTCTATGTCTTTGTTCAGGCCATGTACTCTCACAATCACTGAACACGTACTGCTCTCCGCATTGCCAACCTTTCAGACAATCTGCTTCAATTGACTAGGTGTAAACGTTGTCTCAAAATTTTTGCACTTGTCAAAACACTTGTGGAAATACCTTTAACTTCTTATTACATAATGGAAAAAATCTCCGCACCCTGGCGCACATAGAATCATCATTTATAAAAGGAAAGTTTAAACGCCAAGCCTTCGTAATTTTATAATTGTTGTTTTCGAAAAAGAAGATATTTGGTATTGATCTGACAATATGATAACCGGCATTACCGGACATTATTATTCCACATTAAAAAAATTTCAGGATGAAATGCAGATATATGTTACATAAGTTAACCATTTATTACAGCATGAACTGCAAAAGATTTCCTCTACAAAATACCGTAAAACAGCCAGGGAAAACTATTCTTTACAATTAGATTACAACTACAATGACAATGTGTAAAAAATTTTGTATGTGAGACTACAACTATATCTAATCTACAACGGTGCGTCAGAGTTTGTCAAAAGTATATTTTCCAGAGGCGAAACTAGTTAACCATGGCAACTAGTCTGCTAAGCAACTTTTTATACAGGTATAGGACTCGAATCTTTAGAAATGCTGCTGACCTATTTAGATGCATATTCTTAAACAGTTGCTCTAACTAACCCTGCCATCCATAATTCTGAAAATACCTTTCTTGTTCGTCCACTTTGACACCATCCTTATCCTTGATCGACATAGAAGTCTTCAACTTCTCTTTACAGAAGTCAAACTTTTCTTTAAAAGTATTCGCAATTTCAGTGTTCTTAAATCGAGCTGACAGTTGTTCTGCTTTCGGTGCTCCATCAGAAATGTCACCACTGGTATGCCACACCCATGACCGTTCTGAATTTGCTTTCAGTTCCATATCAGCGGTGACAAAATGATTGGCGCACACTTTCAAAATTTGATCACGTCTCATCAAAACTCGAACTTGACCAGTTCTTTTATGTTTAAGAAGTTTCAGATTTCCTACTCCTCGCTCCTTCCATTGAGCAGTCTCTTTATCAAAACGAAACAGTTTCGCTCGTTCACAGTAAACTACGTCTTCATTTTCTTCTCCACTCGACTGCTCTATTTTTTCAAGGTGAACGATTGGTTGGAAATCAATACCGCTGACCTCACGTTCTGGATCATCGTCCTCATCTTTCCTGCTGTCTTGAACAAATAACCGTGAGGCAGCTCCTGTGAATTCTCTATTTGGAGAAGATTTGAATCCGGGGCCTATGCTCCCGGCAAGAGCGCCAAATGAGAGAGATGAAATATCTTTGGAGCCAAATACGAAGGAATGTGTGTAAGAATTCCCTGATGCTCTACTGTCTGGTGCACTTGACGACCTAAATATAAAAAAAAAGTACATATAATATGCGTTACAGGTCGCACGGCTAACCAAAGAATTGCTTGCTATCAAGGGATATGAGACCAAGAAGTCCTGGCTTTTCCATGATATCCAGACATGCTCATTATGACTCGCACCCATCACTGTATTCTGTCATACATGCTGGACAATGTAATAGACGACGATCAAGCTTTACGAGCACATTCCCATCAGCCTTCTCGTAAAGTAAGAGAGCGACTTGGGTACAAATCAGCTAACAACCGCCGACATGAAAAATTTTCTCCGGAAACTCAGATTCTTTCTCGTAAAGCAACAGGCAGACAACAACATTAATCTGTAGCACCAAGTCATAGTCGGTTCGTTGCTAGGCATGGTATGTAGCTTTTCGATAAGAGTACAACTACTCTTAAGTTTAATTCCGTCACTATCAAACGAGCTGCGGAATCAAAAACTACAAACCTACCTATCACTTAAAACATTCAGCTCATATTTTGAGTTCTGGCTCTCAGAAGTCTTCTCTGGTTCCTGATAACTTTGCGTCTGGATGCTTGAGAGTTGCTCTGATTCACCTTCTTCCACTTTGTCGAGGCTAACTTTTCTCTCATACGCAGGTGGAATTCTGTATTGTGTTTCGCCACTTGCTGACTTCTCTTTTGATTCTTCTAGGACATCACTTTCAGGTTCGTTCTCAGGCAAATTATCATCAACGGTTTCCTCTGGACGATAAAATGTTTCAGGCAACTGATAAAGCCTTGCTCGTTCTTTCTGATCAGTGGATGGAACTTTCTCAAAAGTAATTACAACATCGTCTTCATTATCCTCACTTGGTTCTTCTTTTTCAACACTCGACACTTCACTCGCAGTTATTTTCATTTCATTCTCTTGACATTCTATAAATTTATCACGAAACATCATAGCATCCTCACGATGTTTAAA
>JAODVQ020399619.1:0-11081 GCA_025400075.2 Phenganax stokvisi | reverse complement strand
AAACGCCGCGGTGTTTATTAAATTTTTGACGTTTCAGGTGCGGTGTTTATTTGAGAGTGGTGTCTATTCGAGGGCGGCGTTTATTGCAAATTTGGCAACAAATGTCAATTTGTGATTTAACTAGCAGCTAAACAACTGGGCAATGATGCCTTTTTTTGAAGATAAGTACTTCCACTGCATAGGTATGACTGCTTCGAATTAACGCCGCATCCATGAAAAAAACTGTGGCGTTTATTCAAGGGCAGCATTTATATAAGGAGGTGTGTTTATTCCAGGGAGGTGTTTATTCGAAGAAGGCGTTTATGCGAATATAATTACGGTACGTTGGGCATAGAACAAAACATGGACTGAACTGGACTGGACTGGTCTGATTTTTACTTCAGTTCTCTGAAAATTTTAACCTTTGTTAGGACTACTTGCCAATGACTTCATTATAATTGGCCCTTTGGTAGGTATAAATAGACGTATAACAATATTTAGTTTCCAAAACTTACGCTCTGAAAACGAACATAAAAATCAGTCCGGTCCCGCAGTACTATGCCATAAAGTTATTAGTAATCTTAAAAAAGATAAAATTCTCAGAAAATCGAAATAAAAATCAGTCCAGCCCAGTCCACCTGTCCAGTCCAGTCCGTTCTATGTTTTGTACTATGCCGGTGTGTTGCACATTGCTTTAACTGTTTTTCCAAATGTCTATAGGAAGCGTAGGACGCTTCATCTCTTCCTATTGCCTCCAGGCTGTTGTTTCTAATATCAAATAATCATGTGCAACACTGTTATCGGCCTCACCCAGTCTTGCGAAACAACTTGTTTTCGATCATTTTCGTCTGCCAAAACGCCACGGGTTGCGATTGCATAATTTTACGAGCCCAGACGAACGTTGTATTTACGTCACACACTGTACAAGTTTCGGCATGGGATATCCGGAATTTAAGAGTTATATCGATATTCTAAGAGAGTTTCTTTGTTGTAAGCCAGCTTTGTGACTATTGAACTCAACGGCACGATTTTGGGCGAGCCTTTTGAAGAAGTTGCCATTATATTTTGCAATTGTAAGGATGCATGATCTTTGTACCATTGCATGTACTTTATCAGTTCTAAACTGCTCTTCCTAGAGATCCAGCAAGAGTCATCTCTTCTTATTGATCCAGTGTTACTACAGGAGGAAACCTAAACTAAACTAAATATAGTTAAAGGGAGTAGTTTTATTATTTCTGTACAGTTCATCCTAGAGATCCAGGAAGAATCATCTTCTATGGATCCGGTGTTACTACAGGAGCAAACAGAGTTTCAACAATTACTGTGAATTAGAGATGACTTTTACTGGATCTCAAGGATCAAGAAAGAGCAGTTCAAACTATATTCAGCAATAATTATGTTCAATTTCCTCCAAAGTTAAGTGTACTAACTTCCCAAGTCCGGCAATTCTAATTGTTAGTTTGCCAAGTAGTTTTACCAAGAAAAAAGCCACAATTTTTTAGAAATTAATGTATATAGGAAGAGAATAAGCCTAGTCTGCAAAAACAAAGCGTTTTAAATTTCCTAATAATTCAGTAGTATCTAATGATGGACTGACTAAGCACTTTTTTTTTACCAGGAAAACCGTCCATACGGGCTAAAATTAATGAGAATCTTCAAAGTATCTGTCTCTTAGGAAAAGTTGCATATTCATGGTGGCGTGATTGAATTGTAGGTCAAATGTAAGCAAAAAAACTCAATAATGATTTTGCTCTTCCTGAAATTTGAACAGAGCTCAAACGCTTCCCATAACATGACCACCGTTGCTCTGCTTGTTTGGGAAATGTTTATCACAATTTTTTGACCTTCAATTAATAGACAGGGAGATTTCCAAGCTCCCAAAACAATGTAATTGATCAAATATACAAGGCGATAGATAAAACACGGTCGTGACAATATATTGGTAATTGATAGCAACATGCACAGAAGGATGACAATTTATGTACAGTAAACAAAGTACTTTTCAGAAACGGTCTTCTTGCTTATTTCTGCTCCCCTGATATGAAAACTCTTAATTCAATGTGTAACTTTAATACAGTACAGAATATTATAAACTCTGTGCATTAAAATAACCGGACAATATAGCTCGGTTATTATGTATAACGCAACTTTACAAGCATACTCGAACGCTTTTTTCAAAATTTTTACGGCAACAAAAGTAGATTTTTTACAAAGAAAAGGTATCTTTGATGGGGTATATTATTAGCTTATGAAGTGCAGCACATAGCAGACTGAAGTAAGTTTATAAAACAATATAGGATAGGAATATTACTCCACAGTTTGCACAGGAAACGAGCCAGCGGGGGCGAAACATACGTACGTCATAGTTGTTTGAAGTGCTGCACAATAAATGGCAATGGAGAGCCACTGCCCTTAGCATTGCTCAACTTAGCTTCAAGACAAACACTATTCAACATGAATGGCCGATTCTGGCGCAGTACAAGAACAACACCATTACTATGGGAATTTCTACTTAGTCTTTTGCAAGATTCCGAGTGCAGCTCCATTATAACATGGCTAGATGAGTCAGCAATGACTTTTAAAATTGTGAATTCTTACCAAGTTGCGACTTTATGGGGCGAAATTAAAGGGAGACCCAACATGGATCAAAACAAATTAAGAAGAGCAATTAGACAGTATTATAAATCTGGAGTTATGAAAAAGGTGAAAAATTTTATACAAATATTCATAAAATAAACTTTAGGAATTTTGTATCATAACATTATCATGGACGCAAGATCATCTTATTTAATTCGGAGCACTACATAAACTGGATTCCATGTTTGACTGGTCTGGGGTTACATAATTTGCATTAAATATTATTTTGTTTGTGCTTTAACAGGTTAAGGGACAGAAAGGTGGCTATAAATTCGAAAAATTACCTTACAACCCATTCAAACACTATCATCAACAACAACCCAATGATGACAATTCATCTCCTGTGAAACATAAAGAAACGTTGATGGTGAGTTGAAAACTTTCATTTCATTTCAAACATTTTCTAGAAAATTGCAAATTCTTGTAAATTTGCATTCATTTTACTAAATCAGAGAAGAGGTAATGGAGGCGCTAGACTGGAGTGTTGAAACGTTGAGTTTTAAATTGTTATTACATCTTGCTAAGTTACATTCATTTTACTGAACAAGAGTAGTGACAATGTGTGATGAAGAACTAGACTGCTGTGTTGAAACGTTGAATTATGAAATGTACCTTCTTGTTCCGTAGTCGAGAGTAGTGATAACGTGTGATGAAGACAATAGATGGAGTGTACAAACCGTTATATCATGAAATGTAATTTTTTGGCAGTTACATTTCTAGTGAACTATAAATCAGAGTAGTGCATGATATTGTTTGAATAATTGCAACTTATTCACAATGTATATATTTCCAATTACTTTAGCTTCGCGAGGACACCAAGCAACTCGATACAAACAACAATTATTTTTACGATAATGCCTTAATTGTAGGAGAAAACGTAGCAATGGATTCCGATCTATCAAACCAATACATGGATTGCGAGTCGCCTAAATCAGATATGTCAGTTGAAAGTTGGCTAAGACAACATATAAGTGGCTTCGGTGGGAATGCAATGGACCAACGTTATTTCTTAAATAGTCTTTCTGACGCAATTCTGTTAGATTATTTTATTTAATAGAATCAAATTCTGCAAGTTTATATTTTAAAAATATATTTTGAAGTAACATGCATCATGTTTTAAAAGACCCAATAAATTGTGAGATTGTAAACAAGTTTGGATGGAGTTTTGTTTTAAAAGAGCAGAGCATTATTACTCTCGTTTAAATTAAGTAGCTATACCGGAGATTGACGATAAGTATATTTGAAGATGCATGATATCAAGATGGACTGCTGTAATAAACAATTTTTAGGACTTGATCCGGAGTAGTTGTGGAAAATACAATTATTAACCTTATACTAACTCCAATTGATCAAAATTCCATAAAAATTTGATATACCAAAGATTGTAGTGTCTACATTTATTGTTATAGTATTATATACCTACAAATCTTTGTACATTATTTGACAACATAAATCAACTATATAGTTATATTACAATCTTTCACGGTTTAATTTCAATGAAAGAATAATGAGTTTAAATTTATCATAATTGAGCTAGAGGGTTTCGCTATGGCTGATGACTCCCCAAAAATACATCCTTAGAAAGAGTGAGCAAGTTCAATGAAGGGCCTCCTTAAACTCTCAAATTCAGAGCCTCTCAAAAGGTCGTTTAATCGAGATGCTTTAATGGCCGATGGTAATTCCTGCTTCAAGTTCAAAAGTTTTGACCAGCATAATAAGCTTTGAAGTGCACCAAAACCAAGCAAAAAGCAATTCTATTTTTTCACTGATACCCGTCAAAATCATGCAGTGCCATTTTCCCATTAATCAAGATGATAACCTCTCCACTTCAAAGCGCCTTAGTCATGGTCTTTAAAGACTAAGACATGCTCCGTCGCTACTACATCTCTTTTACACATAGCTTCCAATTACGCGTTAATTTCCTCAGGCTTCAACTCTTAGACAGCATCAAAACTCAGCAAAAAAGAATTATGGGTGTTATTTTCAACACTCGCCATTCTCGTCTCGATTTGTTGTCTCATCGCTAGGAGACAGCTCCTCCAGAACGTGGTAAATTGGAGGAATTTTAACAACAGGTTGTTCAGGATCATCTCCAGATACGGTGATGTAAATTGGTTCCTCATCCGGAGTCTAAAAAACAAACAACAACTGGAACCATCGGGGTATAATTCGCTGGTATTGCGTGAATATACTACAAACAATTACAATACAATATAACTTTGCTCTTTTAAGGGTATAAACATCATGGGCCAGATGTTAGTAGGAAATCGTATTTATGTATTCCCTGAACAACGAAATTAAAAGTTTTTAAATCGAATACAATACTTATGTATTTACCCATTGTCTTATTATATAAGATTTGATTTGAAAGTTTTAGAAAATATGTGGGAGTGTTTTTAAATTCTGACTTATCCACAGTTTAAGCTATAAACGGCGTAAGAACAACCGCGGTCTCCGAGTTTGAACACTATTCGCTGCCCATGTGAATCTGCAAGCATTTATAAACTGATAATAGCGGTCCTACCTCATCACCGTTTACTCTTCTCAGCGGTTGATAAAGTGGAGGTGGGTCTCGTTGTTGTTTTAAACTCGAGTACGAGCCTAAAGTTTCTTCTGAAGTCTGTGGTTCCAGTTCAATTTCTAACAAAACGACGACAAAAGTATCACAAACGTTTAAAATGAGCATGCAAAAAAATAGAAATTGTAAGAAGAATTACCTTCTCCAAAACTTGTACTCGGTTGTTCACTGTTGGCTGAATGAGTCCGCATTGAACCTGGCCTGAAAATAACGATCCAAAAAGATGGTAAAACGGGTTTGTTTTATACAAGAACAAGTGAAGTCGTCAAGAAACTTTTCGAGGAAAACTTGTTCGTTGTACACACGAGCAAGTGAACTCGTAAACAAAATTGTCAAGGAAAACTTGTTCGTTGTACACACGAGCAAGTGAACTCGTAAAGAAATTTGTCAAGGAAACTTGACATGTGAAGCAGTGCTTACCTTCGGGAACTTCGACGACAGCATAAGGCAACAGGCAGAATTATCATGGCCGTGCCAAGAGCTCCTGCAATTGCAGCTAAAATAACTGTGAAGTTGTCGCTTACAACAACAATTTTTGGGTCTTCCATTTCTTTTTTATTGCGATTTCCTCTCAACCTTGTTGGCCGTGCTGTTCTTACTAGCTGTTGAAACACATAAAAAAATATTTGCATGAAATACTTTTTCAACAAAGTCTTCTTGTGATGAGTAAAATTGTTTTAATAGAGTAAAAAAAGAAAGTAAATGTATTACTCTTCTAAAAACAGAAGCAGTATTTGTTGATGGAGTTTGCAGTTGGGTGGTCTTTTGTCGCTCTTTAGCTCCTGCTAGTAATATAGGATTATTTCTTCCTAAAATTAACAGAAGAAGTTAAAACAAACAAGAAAGCTCTAATAAGCGATGCAAATAACTCCACATGGACAACAGACTTTATGCAAACAATTGTGCAATTCTTGAAAAACTCATGAAGAAAACTCAACAGAAATATATGTTTTAATAGTACCTGAATGTTGTGAGGTTGAATTTAGCTGATTTACAAATATTTCTTTAGCTAACCTCGGACTTGGAACATTAAACAATATGATTCCTTCATGCCATCTTGATCTAAACACTCCAAAGAAACTTGGAGTAATCTTTTACGAATTGGCGTAAACTTTGAACCTTTCCACTGAAAAATAAACAAAAACATCTCAGACTTAAATGACTTTTGGATTATATCAGCAGTAGGTCTCTTACCTCCAAACTATATGAATAACCACGATCTGAAAAATAGTCCAAACTTTTAAGATGAAAAGTATTTTTGAATTTTTCAACTTTCTCATCATGCCAGGTTCCATTTTCTAAATAGTTCACCCAGCCAAATCCGCATGAATGTTTCGTCTTGTCAAAAGGAGCATTGATTGGTTTGGAACATTTATTTTGAGGGCATTTTTTGGAGAGATTAATTGTTGGAATCACATCTGATCTTGTGTTAATGAATTGATAACGACACCCTGCAAAAAGATGCCAGAGTAATGCAGTCACAACATTAACAAGAGAAATCACTTATCCAAGTTTTATATATTTTACTTGACTTCAAATTATTATTTTAAATTATAATTTGTCTATCATATCATGACTTTTATTGTCCTTGTGCAGCAATCATTTCTTTGCTTTTATTTTCACATTTTTCATTTTACATATCAAAACAGTTATTGTTATCAGAGATTTTAACCCAGCCTATCTTTTACAACAACAACTAAACTTGGCTCATTTCTTTTGCGTTTCTATTCGATGTCATGTTTTAAGGGATTTGCCATAGTGTTAAATATAAAGAAGTATCCGTTGCCACTAACTAAACTTGAAACTTACAATGATAATAAAACACTAGAAAGTACTGCGCAAGTAATTTTACTTCCTACACAAACTCAACCGGGATCGCAAAGCTTTGTAATCAAACTCTGTGCTAGACCACTTGAATGTTTCCCATTGACCCTGCTGTAATTGTTTGCATGACCTCTAAATGGCAAGGTGTGACACGCCAACGCTATACGCCACATTGCGACAGCATGACAAGGAACGTCCCATGGCGATGAAGTGTAAGAATTTATACTTTGCTTTTTTGTTGCAATATCTCCGACGTAAAGCTTAGTTCGCCAGTTTAGTTAACAAAATCGCAAGCCTTTATAATTTCGTCAAAACACTACTGAAAGAAGTGTGATAAACGGTAAATCCTAAACGTACCTAATCTATAAAAGGGCAATTAAACTCTATAGTCACAAGGCTAAACAGAAGGATTTAAGTCACGTATCATACTCCAGTGCTGCGCACTAAAGACTACACAGCTAGGTTGTAAGAGTATAAGGTTATAAATAGCGCATATATTTGAAAAATGACCTCCTAGCCTCGAAGATAAATTATGATAAATGGCCTATTAGCCGGCACACCTTAGCTGTGGGCTCTCCAAAAGTATTGCAAAGTAATGCATTAAATCACTAAAAGAAGATAGTCTGGAGCGAATCAATTTCACTCGCGAGGATAAGACTCATTGCACCAACAAATTATGTGACGAAGCCAAACACATTGAGTGGCAATCTACTCAGTCCCCCCTACTCTGTCATACTGCTTGGTGAAACGCCAGATAATTTTAATCATCTAGGCGAGACTCCTTAATTCTAATGCGGCGGATTAAGACTGAAGTGTTTTGCTTTTATAGCCAAGACTACCTTGTTTAAAAATTTACACTTTATGTAATGAACTTATATAGAGCGTGTGTTTCTTGTAGTGAATCTGGCTTGACAGATTAATGTCAGAATGTAGCTTAGCCGCCAAAAGCAATACTAAAATCATTTGTAACCAAAATGTCAAAATGTTAATTGCTCTTAGAAGCACAGGTGGCCAGCATGGTTAGTAAATCATGCCAAATGTCATAAAAACATTATTTAGTTTTGCATACAAGCAAAGTATTGATTATACTACAACTTTTAGTATTCTATACAAATGATACTACAACTGTAATGTAATTTGATAATTACTGACTCTGCAAAGTATCGCTAAAGTTTTCATTTGATTAATAAATCGTATTGCAGTATACTGTTTTTTCATGGAATAAGTTCAACAAGAATAGAGCAACGTAGAAGTATTATAATGCAAACATTCAATGTTAGCGTGATGAACTGACTCTGGCAATATGCTCGAGTGATAATTGCTCAATTTGCTCTCAAACATTGTCCGTCACACTTGCAAAAACATGCTTATGCGTGCGCTTGAAAACTTTTTCAGCTGTGCAGTAGTTATTTTTAAAACTAAAGCATATAAAATAATCTTGTATTCGCAGTCAATCTTAGGCTTTCTACTTCTAAAAATCTTCTTTCTTTGTTTGTGCAGGGCACATGATCTGACGGCGGTGATTTCATTTGCACAATGTGTTACTTGACGCTAAATATTCTAATTAAGCTGGCGCCAAGTCTATGAAAAGTTAACTTTTAAAACATCAACGAATGAAATTTTCTTGCAATTTAGAAATAAAATAACGACATATACGGCTTTGCTTCAACTGTAGTCGAAAGCGACCACAATAGTACACATTACATGACAATTTTGCGTGAGAAAACTTCACAGTATGAGCTTATTTTAATATAACCTAACACGCCAACGTACAGCTAAATTATACATTATACAGCACAAAAACTCTTAAATACTTACATGGATCCCTTGCTTCAATATCCGTCAGACATTTTCGTACATCAGAGCGATATATTCTTGTTTTCTTCCGACATTTACATACATCACAACCAGGGCTAAGACATTCTGCATTAAAACCATCACACTCGCAAACATTTCTTGACAACATTGTTTCTTTACATCTTGGGTTCTCAAATATATCCGCATCTCCATCAAGGCCTTTGTAATACGATGAAATGGGTGATATTTGCCAGATTAAAACACACAGCAAGAAGAACAGACGCTTTAAACTTGAAGCCATTGTTGTAGACAAAAAAATTTATCAGATAAAATGAATGACATTAATTAGCATACTTCTTGTTTAAATCGCTTCTCGTTTTTGGTATAAGAAATGCTTTATATTATGTTCCAAACGCCTTATGGTAGCGTAAACTAGTCTTCCAGCTTTGTTTTTGGCTTACTGTATAGAATTATAAGGATTATGGTTTTCCAAAACGGATGGGTTGAGAGCGTGTCATATAAATTTGGCTCGGAAATGATAATTATCCAGAGAACAATAACAAAGTCAATCGCGAAATGCTTTCGGTAATTTGAGCTTCGTCGCAACTGCACTTGCAAAAGACGGAATTGAAAAAAATATGCAGAGATTAGTTGATGATTTTTCGGCATAAGTGATGCCATTTTGAATTGGGGCGCATTTTATTCTATATGGTGGGTGCTGGATTGTGAGAATCAGTTTTGGGCTCGTCATGGTGCGAATATCACTTGGAAAAACGAGGGCATTCATAAGACACTATTTACATATATGCTCTATTAATGGTCTATACTTGCGATATTACTCAGTTTTAGGCTGTAAAACACCAACAATATCCGCGTATTGAGTTGGTTCAGCGATAGAATCGTTGCTTGCTTGTTTGGCATCCTGACTTTCACTACTATCCAACGCAGAAGGATCCATATAGTTTAAATCATTATTATCCTTTACATAAAGAAAAGAAAGATTTTCAAATCAGCAAAATGAGAACTCGTAAACAGTTTATAAATTATATTTCAATTTCATCAAGCAGTTGGGCGACAGCAGACGCTAGTTAACTTGAAGTTATCAAGAGAAAAAGCTATGCTGATTCTTTTCAACTCCAAAAATGTATATCTGTTTAGGAACAAGCAAATTAAACTCATTCTCACTCGTTTATGCGTTTTTCATCCCATACAAATTACATATATAATGAAAACACCATTTTCTCATTTCAAATGCGAGTTGATCACCATTTACTTGATGTTATCATTAACGATATACGTAAAAACCCCCTAAACCAGAGCACGAGTGAAACGTGATAATTCATAAAATTTATAATAAGATATTTGCCTTCTGGGTACTTTTTTTCTTTTCAGGAACAGCATAAAGATCACCATTGATCTCAATTCTCTTAATATCTGGTGTAGAGCGACCTGGGTTTACATAAGCGTTTTCTACAACCTTCATTCCAGGTCTACCAAATGTGCCAGTTGAGTTTTCATTTGAATCAATATCACTATAAGCCTCTGGACCTCGGAAATTACTGTCAGTGCGACGAAACCCTTTCTCTGAAAGAGCCGTTTCAGGTCCTGAAACATATGTTAGAATAACCATTGTCTTTACAGTATGAAAAGATATTGTTAACTGGATTGCTTTATATTGTATGTATACCATTTTTCTTTTTCGAACTTCCACGGATGATTGACTTTTTTAGGCCCCTGCAGTAAATAGAATTAATTCGCATCAGATTTGGCAATGCTTTTTAAAACAATTAGTCTTAATTGGTAGTTCTATCAGTTCTAAATTTGTAAAGCGTTCTTTTATTGATCCTGGAGTGTTGCTACAAATTGGGACTATAGAATACTTAAGAAAACCTGTGATGTTTCGTAGAGT
The DNA here is from genome assembly GCA_025400075.2 of Phenganax stokvisi. Lineage (NCBI taxonomy): Eukaryota > Metazoa > Cnidaria > Anthozoa > Malacalcyonacea > Clavulariidae > Phenganax > Phenganax stokvisi. The sequence continues at coordinate 357 of JAODVQ020399619.1, read as the reverse complement.
ATACAAATATTCTTTCCACATGTGGCTGAGATAAAGTTATAATCAGACAAATGCATGTTACTGAGGCCAGTTGTGTGGACAGCAATCATTTAAAGCCTTCGTAAAATTTTCCATTGATCATTATAACAAAAAATTACGACTGATATCGATAGACTAAAGTCTCTAATGTTTATATCATTGACCAAAATGCAAGTTTTGTCATTTTTTGTCCAATTTTATGAACGTTGAGAAAGACACTGGCCAAATGGATAGCGCTATCGAACTTTCGAACAGTTGGCCCTAAAGCCTGTTTTCCACTAGGCGGAATTTTCCGTGCGGAAAATAAACCTGCCAAGCTGATTGGCTAACAATATATTT
>JAODVQ020399511.1:0-11082 GCA_025400075.2 Phenganax stokvisi | reverse complement strand
GCTGACCAGCTTGCCGTCAGGCTCGAACTCACCGCGGTAGAGCGGGTAGCCCGTCTCGACGTCCAGATCCAGCTGCCAGTGCGCCCGGTCCGCGACGTGCGGGATGACGCCGACGCGGTAGACCGACCGACCCATCCGATCCGTCACACCCAGGAAGCGCACGGAGTAGTTCTCCGCGGCCAGCTTGGCGTTCGCGATGGCCGTCTGCCCCAGCAGCTTGCTATTGGCGCTGATGCGCGCGGTGTCCTGCTGGACTTGCGCGGCGCGGATATTGTTCTCCAGGATTTGATCCACCATCACATCAATCCGGCTGAGGAAAAAGCTCGCCACCGATGCCACCCGCGTGATGTCTCCGCCCCCCGCCCGCCGCTTCTCCAGGCCGCGGATGAATGCTTCCGCCACCTGCTCATAATTGTCGATGGCGAATATCAGCGTAACATTGACATTGATGCCGGCGGCGATAGCGGCTTCAATAGCGGGGATGCCCTCGGGCGTAGCCGGAATCTTGATCATCAGATTGGGCCGGTCAACCGTATTGAAAAGGCGCCTGGCTTCGTCGATCGTGCCTTGCGTATCCCGGGCGAGCAGGGGCGATACCTCCAGGCTGACGTAACCGTCGCCGCCCTCGCTGCGGTCGTAGATGGGGCGGAACAGGTCGGTGGCGTTCTGAATATCCTCAATGGCCAGCGCTTCATAGATAGCCTGCGCTTCCAGATCAAGCATGGTCAGGATGTCGTCATCATAAGTATCGGAATCGCCAATGGCCTTCTGAAAGATCGACGGATTAGAGGTCACGCCGAGCACGCCTTCTTCATTGATGCGGCGCCGCAAATCGCCGTTTTCCAGGTCAGCGCGATGGATGTAATCCAGCCAGGCGCTCTGGCCGTGTTTTTGAATTTCCAGCAGAGGATTGCTCATCAGGCTACCGCCTTCCGCGCTTGTAATGTCTTTTAAGAATGCCGCCATTCTAGCAGAAAAGTCTTCTGCAATTCAGTTTGACTGCTAAAAGGTCATAATCAATCATTTTAGTCCCTATATCCCGTAGGCTGTATATATAAGGTTTTGTCCGCTGTAGATTTCTCTTCCGAATGACCACCGTCAACCTTTCTTACCACTTTTATCCTCGCTATGGTAGAGTAAAGGAAACGACGTTTAACAGCGCGACAGGAAGATTTGTCATGCAAATCTCATGGGTACTGCTTGCCGACAACGTAGCGGTGAACGAGCATTCGCAGAGGATAAACATTCTAGGTGAATTCCGCAGAGTAGTAGCCGACCAATTTCCTTATTCATTGCCCAAGTTCTATGTCGTATGTCGCGCGAAAGTTGATGCTCGCGAACATGCAACGCTGCCATACAAGTTGGCTTTGCGCATGCCATCAGATGAGTTGGTTGAACTCCACAGTAGTGATGTGTCGGTAACCTTTCCTCCAAAAGCCGAACATGTCGTAGGCACTTTGATCGCGGATATCCGGGATTTCGAAATCAAAAGCCAGGGAAAATACACAATAACCGCGCAACTCGGTAATAGCAAATATAGCGCGGATTTCATAGCAGTGCCTCGACGGAACATCGCAAATGACGCGCAAGAGTAGAAGACGCAAAGCAACCAGGCAGCTCAACAGGGTTAAAGCTATGGTTAGCGATTGTTCGCGCAGAGAAGTCGTGGACCTATACCTGCTGCATGACTTTGAAATCACGAATCGCTCAAACCACGATATGGCGGAGCACAGCAGTTATCCTCACAGCTTTCCTATTCCCAGGCATAGAATGCTGTCCCCGGGCGTAGCGCGCAAGGCAATCAAACATATTGAAGAATTTCGACTAAGCTGCTATTATGGTCGTGATTGATTCACAGGGAGATGATGATGAGTGACGCTCTGCTTACGGTTGCTCGGTCTCTGGCTGACAGGCCCTATCAAATCGAAATCGAATGCGAACCTGGTGAATTGTCCCCGGATATCCCTAGATACACCGCCTTCATAAGAGAAATGCCTTACTGTGTGGCACAGGGTTTTACAGAAGAGGAAGCTCGAAAAGAAATACACTCAGTATTGGTTGATTATATCCTCTCTTTACTGGTCCGAAACATAGACGTTCCAAAGCCTGAAATCGCGAATACTGACCAAGCGTCAGATTATGCTGTCTATTGGCTATGGGAGGACTGCTTTTTGCATGCAAGCAAATCTTTCATAGAGCAGTTCGCGTCACCGAATAAACCGCTTCGGACCTACATCTACGCGCGCTCAGAATAGTCACCGCAAAACCGCATGATTCTTCCCTGTTTTGGCTGGTTAGCCGCTCTCAACAGCGGCGATGCCGTGTTGTCATAGCATGCTGGTTTGCAATAAGTTCAGATACAGATAGTCTCAAACTGTTGCCAGCGGTCTCGTTAGCCATTTGAAGGGCGGAACATTCTCCGCAGTTCAGCGGAAAGTCCATAGCTGCAGGCCGATTTGCTACCCGCCCTGCCGCTCCATCCGGCGGATCGATATCAGCACCAGCAGCGCGGTGGCGGTAAGATAACTCAGCGTCAAAAGCACCCAAGGCGACAGCACGGGAATGGACGCGCCATTGCTCGCCAAGGTCACGCGCATCGTCACCAGTTGCTGATGATCGATCAGCATCTGCTGGGAGCGGAGGGTCGCCATAATCGGATTCAGACTGGTTGCGATCATATCAAGATAGATTGTCGCCGCTTCCACCGTCGGATCGTTTGTGAACCGGTTGGTGAAGCTGTTGACCACATTGCCATAAGCGTTTTGGAACAGGATCGCCGCCAGGGCCGGCAACCCGACAGTGACGGCGATCGCGACCGCGTACGAGCGGATGGTCGCCGCCAGCGTACGCTCGGTGATGGAGGAAAAGAACATGCCGAAGGCGCCCAGCGTGATGGCGGATACCAACAGCGCCAGCAGCGCCAAAACAAGCTCCTGCTCGCTGACGCCGCCGAAGAGGAAAGCGATACTCTGCAGGGGAATGGCGGAAAGCAGCAACAGCACGATATAACCCAGAGCCGATTGCATCTTGCCAACGACAAAGGTCGCCTTGGTGATCAGCGTCGTTTGCAGCAGATCATAGGTCTTGCGCTCGCGCTCGGTGGTGATGGCGCCGGCGGTGAGCGCGGGCACGATAAATATGATCAGCATCAGCTCGATGAAAAGCACGCCGACGAAGAGCTGCCGCCCCAGCTCGCCCGTGACAACCACCCCGCCGCGCGGCGCCTGCAGCAGGTAGAGCAGAATCGTGAAGAAACTCATCAAGGTCAGAAAGATCGTGATGATCGCGAAGCCGCGAATGCCCCGCATCCGACCGCGCAATTCCTTGACCATGACCGGGTTGAGCCGAAAAGCTTTGAGATCGCCAACGGTCATGACGCCGACAGTCAACAGCGGCGCAATCGCCAAAAGCGCCGGCAGGAAGCCATAAGCGAGCAAAGCCGCCAGATTAACCGCGGTCAAGAGCCAGGCGGTGAAGACGGTCCAGAGCTCTTGCGCCAGGATGACCACCGAAAGCACAAGCAGCGCTGCCATATTCGCCAGGATGCCAGCGCTGATCAACAGAGCGGCGGCATCGGCGCTGGCGGCGAACTTGTTCAGCAGCGCGGCTTGAAGCGCATCAAACAGGGTCACATCGGCATTGCCGGCGTGTACGGCGGTCGCTATCACAATGATGCCGGCGATAGCATTCGCCAGCGCGCCCCAAAACATGATCAGCGAGCTGCGCCGGATCAAGCGCTCCCGCGGCGTCATCAGTTCCGGCGGCACTCGATCCCAGTTGACCGACTCCGGCACGTTGGCGCCAAAAAGGTCGGCGATGATTTTTCTCAGGTTTTTCAGCGTGTTGAGCATGATTCAGGTCGGTCGTTCCAATCTGCTGTCATCTTAGGATAAGGGCTATCACACCAGAATAACCAGCGAGAATTCCTGGCCCGAACGTTTTGTCTGTGTGACATCAAAAACTAAGTTGTGCGTTGATCGGCATGTCCTCGGGCTTGGCCGCCGGCGAGAAACTTTCAATGACGGGCGGGATGCGCAGCCGATCGTCCCGATAGAGTCGCTGCCATTCCTGGAAGCGAGACTCGTCCAAAGTGACGCGAGCGATCTCGCGCATGCGCTCAGAGGGCGGGCGATGCGCCGGCGCCGCATAATGCGCGATTAGCCCTTGGGCGGCGCGGCAGATCCCGGTGATGTCATCGGGCAGCCCGTCGCAGATACCAGCATAATCGCCCGGATCGCTGATAGGACTTTGCTGACAATAATAGTCATGCGGCAGCACTGCAATAGGCCTCTCGGTTTGCCGGCGGCGGACGAGATTTTAGCAGATAGTTAGCCGCCCGCCGAGCGGTTGCCTTGGCTAAGTTCGCCAAACATCAAAGTAACCTTGCGAACAATAGAAACAAACATTGAACTCCATCAAGAAGTTGGTTTGTCCAAATAGGACGGGCGCAGCGTCAGTGCCTGCCCAAGCAAACAAAAGAGGAACGTCAATTGCTCCATCTATGGAAGGATTCTTGCCTGAGACCGCTAAAACTCGCGATTCGACATCGACCAGAGCGCCGGCCAAAGTACCGAGGGGCTTTTCTTCGTCCCAAACGGCGCCCAGGGCCGCGCCAACGCTATATGGCAATACGCTTATCGGTGAACCAGTGTCAATCAGCCCTTGTATATGCGCTGTGCGATAGCCGAGTGTTATTTCGAGCGATAAGCGCGGCATCAAACTGCCCGGCGTCGATGGCTTTGACGTATAAAGAAACCGCGCCATTACTCAATGCTTGGCTCGCTTGCGGCCTTCTTCTCGTCTAACATTTCTTGCAGGATGCGCGCCGCCTCATAATTGCTCCGCAAGCCCAAGGGGTCATAGGCATACTCCTCCAATATCGGATCACTGAGGAGAAGTTTTACCAAATAAAGCTTGTCATCGCTCTCAAGGCTCATAATTTCGTCTAGCAATTCCTGTCGCATGGTGCATGTATTCCTGTTCTCCTGGATGTTTATTGTAGCGGAGTCAGCAAACAGTTGCGATATGAATTCCATTCATCAGCCGCTCGTTTCTTGGCATCGCTCAAGCAACATCTCCCGCCGCCCGCGCAACTCCTCAATCACCTGCCGATCCGCCTTGCCGAAGCTGTACTCTTCCAAGTCCGCCTCCGCCACCCATGCCCAGCCCAGCGCCTCAAGCGCCTGCGGCTCAGTATACGGCGGCAGCGCGCGCAGATAACGACACCCAAAAGCATGCAACGTGATTTTGAAATGCGTGAAGCCATGATCGACGACCGCGAACAAGTCCCCGACCTCCACCTCGATCGCGAGCTCCTCCCGCAGTTCCCGCCGCAAACATTCCTCGAGGCTCTCCCCGCCTTCCGCCTTGCCGCCGGGGAACTCCCACAAACCGCCCAGCAAGCCGTCGAGAGGGCGCTGCGCGATCAGCAATCGCCCCTGACCATCTCGAATCAGCCCAGCCGCGACGTCATAATGCGGCCGCGGCGCGCGCTTCGTCCGCACCGGCCGCTCGGCCGCCCTACCCAAAGCAAAGGCGCGGCAGTGCCCCCGCACGGGGCAAGCCTCGCAGCGCGGATTGCCAGGCTTGCAAACTTTCTGCCCCAATTCCATCAGCGCCTGATTGTAATCGCCCGCCTCGGTCGCCGGCAGCCAGTCAGCCGCGATCGCCCACAATTTCTCCTGGGTGGCTTTCACAGTGATGTCGTCGTCCAGGTCAAGCAAGCGCGCGAAGACGCGCGTCACATTGCCGTCCAGCACGGGCGCCGCGCGGCCAAAAGCGATACTGGCGATGGCCCCGGCGGTGTAAGGCCCGATTCCCGGCAGCTTCCGCAATTCGCTCGCATCGCCGGGCAAAACGCCGCCATAATCCGCCACAATGACGCGGGCGGCCCGATGCAGATTGCGCGCCCGGCTGTAATAACCCAAGCCCTCCCAGAGCTTCAGCACATCATCAAGAGGCGCCCGCGCCAGATCCGCGACCGCAGGATAAGCAGCAATGAAGCGCAAATAGTAGGGGATGACCGTCTCCACCCGGGTCTGCTGCAGCATGACTTCGGACAGCCAAACATGATAGGGGCTGGGCGCGCGCCGCCAAGGCAGATCCGCGCGGCCGCCGCGATACCAGCAGAGCAGCGCTTCGATGAAAGCGGGCGACATCGGTTTAGAGCAGGGAAAGCGCGTGGCGATAGACGTTCAGCGCCGCATTCAGATCACCCTGGCGCATCAAGGCATCGCCCAGCACACGATGCACAGCCGGCTTGTCGCGGTATTGCGCTTGCGCGATCAATGCGCGCATATCTTTCGCGACCCACTGCAAGCCCGCCGTCGTGCCCAAGAGCGTCTCATAATCCTGCAGCGCATCCCCAAGCTGCCCCGTCTTGACCTTGTCCCGCGCCGAGAAGATGGCCGCCTTCAGACCGGGCGGCGGCGGCTTCTCTGATTCGATCGGCGCCGGCTGGTCCGCGGATGCCCCTGTTGTGATCGCGCGCAGGCGCTCGGCGTACCAGGCTTCCAGATCCGCTTCACGCTCCTGGAACAGAAAAGCCTTGCTTAAGCTGTCGTCGCGGGCGGCTGAAGCGACAATGACGCCCGGCGGCCCCTCCGGCCCTTCGACCGGCTGAATATCCGGCAGCGGCGCCATCGATTGGGTGCTGTGCTGTTCCGCCTCGCGATCTTCCAAGCCCGCCAGCGACTCGATAAAGCTGCTCGAACCGTCCGCGTTCCGCGAATACAAACTCTCGTCTTCCAGGTCGTCGAGCGTCTCGTCGTCTTCCCAGGTTTCATCGAAGTCTTCGGGGAAATCGACGCCATACGATGCCCCGCCGCCAGACGAGTTCGTCACACCGTTGGAATCCAGGGCGTTGAGCCAGTCCAGCGGGTCATCCTCATCGCCAGCGCCGGGCAAGCCATGCGGGTTTCCCGCCGCTTGAGCCGCGGCCTCCGCGCTCTTGAAGTCCGGCAATTCGACAGCGCGCTGCGCCCCGATGATCTCATCCAGCCAATCCAGCGAGGCGGTTGCCGCAGTGTCCTCGTCCTCCAGCAAGCTCAGATCAACCGGCGGATCAAGATCGCCCGAGCCCAAGCCGGCCTCCTCGACAAAGCCGCCCTCCGCCGCGATCGTCCTTTCACCGGGCAATCTGTCATCCAGCCAGTCCGACCAGTCATCAGCGTCTTCCACTTCATCCTGCCCCGCCGGCGCTTGCTCAGCCGCGTAGTCATCGAGAAATTCGGAAGCAGCCGCGCCCTGGCTCGCCGCCAACTGCTCCAGCCATTCGATGAGCTCTGCCTGGGACATCGAATCGAAATCGGGCAATTCAGGGTCTTCAAACATCGGCGCGTCTCTCATGCGGCCAGGAACGATTGAATTTGCGCTAAGGACTGCGGATTATAGCGTCGATCGTCCGCTGCGGCGATCCGCATCCTCCGCGTCAGAATCGTCAGCCGCATCTTTGTACTCGAGCCAGAAAGGACTGTCTTTCCCCTCCGGCTCGTCCCCCAAGCCAATATCGCGGAAGAGATCGCCCGCCGCATCCAGCGAGGGGTCGAGCGATTTGTCCTGGGCAATCTGATCTTTCGCGAAAGTGAAATCATCGTCCTCGACACCGAGCTCGTCATAATCCAGGACCAGCGCGCTTTCGTCCAGCGTGATGGCGATGGTCTTTTCGGTCGGTGATTCGAGATCGAAGTAGTCATCCCAATCCAGCCCGACGAAGCTCAACTCCTGTGTATCTTCATCAAGATTGATCACATCCAGTTTATCCGTTGGCGTATCAAAGCTGAAGTAGTCGTCAAAAGTGAGATCATCCAGCTCGAGCGATTCCATATCGGCGTCAATGCTCAAGGCGGTGATGCCTTCGCCCGCGCCTGCCGCTTCCGCCTGCATGCTCAAGAGCCAGGCCGGCGGCTTGCTGAAACGGAAGTAGAGTGTCTCAACCGCTTCGGCCGGGGCCACCGCCTGCATCTCGCCGGTCTCTTCTTCCACGATATCGCTGACCCAGGCGAATTCCTTGCCCGGCGGCGCCATCGGACGCGCGTATTCATTGACTTCGTCGGTCGAGGCGTCATTCTCGCGGTCCAGCCCCGGCACAACAGCGTTCAGCCAATCGGGCGCGCCCGCCCCGGCATCGGCTCCCTGCTCCACGAAATCCGCCAGTTGATCCGGGTCGCTCAAGCCCCAAGCCCGCGCCTGCTCTTCCGCGTCGTCCGGCATCGCGCCTTCCGCTTCATCCGCCCCGACAGAAAATAGGCCCAAGTCGCCATCCAACTCGTTGGGATCATCCTTGAGCCAGTCGACATACGGATCATCGTCCTCGTCATCGCCCAACTGGGATTGCCAACTGTCGATCAAGGCGGCGTTCTCGCGGTTCGGGTCATCGCCCGCAGCCAGACTCGCCGAGGCCTCATCGTCCACATCTTCCAGCCAGGAACCCGCCGGCGGCGAATGCAGCAGCTCGTCTTCCATATCGAGGTAGCGCTCTTCCGATTCACCCGCTTCGACATCCAGCCCGGCATCCAGCCAATCTTCAATATCGCTGCGGTGAATCGGCTCGGTATCCGCTGTGCGATTGAGCAGGTTCTGCAATTGCTCATCATCGCCAAACAGGTCGAAGTCGCCGTCCTCATCCCTGTCAAGAGCCTCGCGCATAGCAGCCGAAAGCCAGGGCGCGCCGCCCCCTTCCTCATCGCCCGGCTCCTCGACCCACTCGCGGTCGAAATCTTCGCGATATTCCAGCGACTCATCGTCAGCGCCCAACTCCAGGCTGCTCTGCTGGATCTCCGCCATCCAGTCGCCGTCCTCGTTGTCGTCGCTGTCCGCACCCAACTGCGCAAGCAGGCTGGCCAATTCATTGTCGAGCGCATCGCTGATGACGCCGCTTGCGCCATCCGCGACTTCCGGCTCGGGCCCGCTCATCTGCGCCAGAAGGCCATCTGGCTCGCCTGGCTCATCGGCGGCGCTGTCTTCTTGAGCCGCGTCAGGCAGCAAGCCCCGCTCGGCAAGCGCCTCCAGGACCGGCTCGGCCTCATCCTCAAACTTGGCTTCGCGAACTTCCGCCACCGCTTCCCCAGCTGCAGATTGGCTGAACAGCGTTTCGATCTCGCTATCCGAAAGTAAATCATCAAGATCGGCGGTGACCAGTTTCTCCTTCGCCGCCTCCGCCTCATCAATGCCGAAGAGAGCGCCCAGCCCGCTGTCCTCGCCGCGCTCGCTCAGCCATTCCGGATCTACGATCGCATGTTCGCCCGAAGAAATACTGCTGTAATCCAACTCGTCAAGTCGCAACAAGTCCTCAGGAGCCGGCCGCCCCGCCGCCAATTGATGCGCCAGGTAGGGATCAAGCTCCTCAATGCGCTTCAAGTAGGGCTGCGCATCGGACGGGCGCTGCTCCGCCAGCCAAAGCTCGGTCATGATGCGGTTCGCGTCGATGGCGTAGGGCAAGCGATCCAGAATCTCAACGGCGGATTCGGCCGCGTCCATGCGCTGGCCATCCAGCCAAAGCGCGCGCGCGCGCAGCAGTTGCAGGTCGAGCCGCTCCGGGCTGCGCCCCAGTGCTGTGTCCAGTGTGCGCAGCGCTTCCGCCAGCAGGTTGCCGCGGATATGCTGTTGCGCCAGGGCCCCCGCCGTCATTTGCAGGCGCTCGATTTTCTCCCCCCGATGCTGACGATAAAGCGCGCGGATCAATCCGGCCGCCTCCCCGTCATTCGGCATCTGGTCCAAAGCGCGCTCGGCATGCCATATCGCGCGGTCATACTGCGCCAACTGCTGATAAGACTGCGCCAGACGCAGATGCGTCTCGAAGTCCTGCGGCTGCGCGCCCAGCATCCGCCGCAATATATCGGCCGCTTCCTCCCAGCGCCCCTTGGCAAAGAGCGCCCCGCCCAACAATTCGTAGGCGCGCAGATTCTTCGGCCGCGACTTGAGAATATGCCGCGCGTGCGCGATGACTTCATCAAAGCGCTCATCGGCCGCCAGACTCTCGATCCTGTCTTGATATTCCCGCAGGCTGATTTCCGCCATGCCAGTCCCGCTTGATGCGCTTGGTAGACAAATTTCTTAGCAGTATAACACGGTTGCCCTGATAAGGTTTGTTGGCGAGCGCGCATCCAGCGACGCTGGCTCGACGTTTCGTGGTCAACAATTAGCTGTATGGGCCCAAGAACCTCTTGCCATCAAAGTGGATCAAATGGTCAGGTGACTCCGCTATCCAGACTTCAGTTTCCCACGAGATTTGCCGCAAGTGTTTGGTCATTGCCTGCCTGGTTTCAAATGCGGTTACATAGACCAATCCAGCAGTGCTGCTGGAAAAGATATGTCGCAGTTCATTTAATCGCTTTTGGTCGATTGGTCCATGGCTTGTTACCGCCTCTATTAGTATTAACCAATTTGGGGATTCCACATAAACAACAACATCGGGTATTTCCCCGTGTCTATTCAGCTGAATTCCCAATTCCTTGAATCTGCGAATCTGATCATCACGCAAACTGTCGCCAGCGTCGCCTAAATACAGAATCTCGCCACCCTGTGCGAACCGTGGGCAAAACTCCTCGACAATACGCTTGAGTAGCGCGTTCTGGCCTCCTGCAAGAATAGAAACTACGCTGCCGTCAGGAAATACCACGGGAATCTTTTGTATCGACCGTTTTCGCGCCTCTAATACCGTTAGACTCTCATCCAGTTCTATTCGGAATCTAGTTAATTCGCTGTCCCATGACGGACTTGCGAAGTTGCGAACGAGTCTCAAAAACGGTTCGGTTATCTGATAGCAATAATACGGGCTATTAGTCGGGCGGTCGCGTTTGTCTGGATTGTGGGTTACAAGACCCATTTGCCAGAATTGATGAATTGTTTGGCGGCGTACTGTCTCTCGCGTGTTCGGCTTATATGTGGTTCCATAATGGGTGCTGAAATACTCCATCATTTCGGTAATCATTCGTAAGGGCGCCGACGCTGTAGACCAGTCGCCGCTTGGTTTTACGTCGACAAGAGCAAGCAGCGTTAATGCGGAGCGCTTGTTCTGCTGTTCTCTTGGAACACCAATTGCGCGCAGAATATCCAGAGATTGCTCAATTTTCCCTTGTACGG
>JAODVQ020399402.1:0-11083 GCA_025400075.2 Phenganax stokvisi | reverse complement strand
GAAACTGGAATTTCACAAATGTATTGCTATGATGGGAGATGACCTGTGTCATCCCCATATACTAAGACCCTATCGGTCTTAGTGATAAGAGCATGATGAATGGTCTGCCCAAGGGTGCTAATGTGAACAGCAGCCCACGCTTAATGCCTTGTGGCATGCTATTATAAATTTTAGGAGGCTACCTTAGCAGGACTAAACATGGATTATAGGCAGTGTAGTCTGCATTGTACTCAATTATTAGCTCTGCCTCGACTGGCCATGCTTTGCATGGGATTATGTAACCTTTAGCCAGGTACTTTACGTGTTGTGTCGAATATCAGCAAGCTTGTTATAGTCGATCCAATACAGATTGACTAAATTGTTCTACTAGATCTGATCTCTCTAGAAAATCTTAAGTGGGAAAGAGATTGCTCAAAAAAATCCTCTTTGTTTCTATACCTTACCATAATTTCCAGTGGAAACCTTCTTCCCATAATGAGAGAAGGTGCTGCTGTCTACAATGTTGCAGTTTCCTCCATAGCAATCCACTATCCATCAGCTATAGATATTGGTTGTCTTAGTCACGCTCTCAGCCATGTTGGAGAGAAGTTTAATTCTCCAATACTGCTAAGATTATGAAACATTGGGAGAGAATGATGCAACACAGCGATTGAAACATTCATACATACGCTCCAACAAGGTGGTGGAGCTTTTGCGAGTAGTAGCGACAAGTTTTAGATTTATGTGGGGATATGTCCAATGTCTTGAAGGCCTGTTCTGATCAGGAAATGGCACTCAAGTCTCTTGATAAATTGTTCTATAGCTCTTGCTTCAGTCGCTGAAGGAGTAAATGATAGCATTAGCAGTGACAGTTGATGCTGCCAAACCTTGTGTGAAGGCGACATACAAGCTGGAGGGTGATGAACCCCTTGCCATTGAATATTACGAGATTTGAAGCTCAGTAAATGCTGCCATTCAACTTGCAGAAAACTTTCATCATGAATCAGTTCCTACCACAAAGTTCTTCCCTGATAGGCTATGAGAAAATGACCCTTATTTTGCATGTAAATTAAAATTGACATTTTAATTTAAGCATGAGGAGCTACATTTTTGCTCTACAGTTTGTTGTTGTTTTATGTCAATAGCATATTCTCTGGCAGAGTTTCAGAAAAAATTCACATGAACAGTCACTTTAACTGGCATTCATCCAGAGAAAACTGGAGTAGAACGGAACGGGAACAGGCTTGGCACGGGGAGTAAACGGGGAACATCTAAGCTTTTTTAGCAACCAGCTGACACACTGCTCTTATTTACCTAGTGTGCTGGCTCTTGAAGTTATATGTGACCATCCACGTAAGAGGGGGCATAAGTTGGCAAAATGTTTTTTTTTAAGTTTTCACTGGATTCTGAGCTATTGGTGCTTCTCCTGTGCTCACTCAAAACCTGACATGAATAGGAAGCTCATTTTCCGAGATATAGCTGTTTTTGTAACTGGCAGTATGATGTTTAATTGAACTTATTGGAAGAAGAATGACATAAGTCCAAAATATGGGGGTTTTCAAGCAATCATTGTGAAATGCCCATCAGTATAAGCCCATGCTCCTCTGTAAATGTCTAGCCTCCACTACTGCAATTTTCCTAATTCAACAGTTACTTTTAGCGCCGATTTAAGTCCAATGTGCTTAGTCTTACGCACAAGTCCATCCAATGAGCATGCGCATGCACTGAAACATGTGGGTTCTTTTCTGAGTAATTTTGGAGCGAAAGAGAGACGCAGAGAATGGCCGAGGCATCTTCTAGCAGTGGCGATGGACCATATATTTACCCAAGCGTTCCAGGGCCAAGTGGGCTACAATCAGTCCTACCCGAAGAAGAGACCAGTAGCAATTTACACGTAGTTACTTCATCTGCTATTCGCGCAGCGGGCGGTGGGGAGAGCACTTCAAACAGGAGTAGCAACATACCACGAAGACCTAAAAAACGTCCGCGACGTCCAGAGACCTGAAAAAAAATGTAGCAGAACTAAACGGGCTAAGGGTGAGGCATACCTCTACCTTACGACAGGGAGAGAGGTGCCAGCAAGAGTGACCGGACCGCCTTGTAAGTGCCAGCGAAAATGCTACCAGAAATTTACAGAGGAGGAAAAAAGTACATTGATCCAGGATTTTAATGACCTCGGCAACAAAGAAATTCAGGATGCGTATCTGTTCGGGTTGATTAGTTCCCAGCCAGTTTGTCGGCGGCAGCCTAGAACTAATGCTGGAAGTATGAGAAGAGCAAGCTACTTCTATCATTTAAGTGTTACTAACGTACGCTACCTATGATGCTTAGCAAACATTGTGTGAACTTATTCCAAATTACATATCTGTGGTATTATGCATTGTTTTGCAGACAACTCAACTTATTAACTATAACAATACCTCCAAGCGGTAGTGGGATTTTGTGATTGTTATATTATATCCTATTACCTACTTCTTTTTTTAGATAAAATTCCCTGGTAAAGATGTGATTGTCTGCCTAACTGCATTTGCTGGGCTACATGGAGTAGGTCAAGCACGCGTTCGTTGATTGGCTACCTCGTCATCGGTGTCAGTGTGTCCCCCTCCAGATGGTCGAGGCAAGCATGGCAAGTATGCGAAGGTACCTGATTCAATCCGAAAGCAAATAGATGAGCTCATCAGAAGTTTTCCTGTCATGAAATCACATCATTCCAGAGCACATCACAACGAAAGTATCTGTCCCCACTGCTGAGTGTAGCAGAAATGCATGATCTTTATCTCAAGAAGTTTGAACCTGGTACTGCCAAACCAGTTGTGCAACTACTATCTGAAGTATTTCAATGAGAACTTCAGTATGAGTTTTGGATACCCCAAGGCAGATACCTGTGGAACCTGTGATTCTCTGAATATTCAGATTGAAGCAGCTGAGGGGGAACAGAAGGCTTTACTGCAATCACAGAAAGAGGACCATCTCAGGAAAGCAGAATATTTTTATTCAAGTTTGCGAACAGACACTCGTCTAGCTAAGGATAATCGACATATTCCTACGGTTACGTTCGACTTCCAACAAACCTGCCATTGCCACACATCCCTGTGGGAGAAGTCGTCTACAAGCATCAACTTTGGCTATACGTGTTTGGTGTGCATGAATGTGGCTCAAATCATGCCGTCATGTATGTGTGGCCAGAGTTCATAGCTGGAAAGGGGAGCAACGAAGTGGTATCTTGCCTTCATCACTTTTTTCCAAAATCTACCTGCTGTGGTAACCAATTTGTACTTATATAGTGATAGTTGTCCTGGGCAGAACAAAAATGCTACCGTAATGCAGTATCTGTTCACCCTTGTACGGACTGGCCGGTACTAGTTCATCCAACATCACTTTACAGTATGCGGGCATTTGTTTTTACCCAATGATAGGGATTTTGGTCATACTGAAACAAAAAGAGAAGACACGAGAGAATTTATACGCCAGAAAAGTGGTACGAGGTGATGAAGTCTGCTAGGAGACGAAATCAATTTATGGTTACTGCTGTCTCACAGGACATGATCCAAGAATATACATCACATTTCACACCATCTTTCAAAAAGAGCATCAGATCCGGAAAGAAGTCTTTAAATTTGCAGAGGGCCAGAGTATTGGAATATGCTGATTCTCATGCATCTCAGGTTTGGGTCAAGTATGGTGGTAAAGATGAACAGTGGGCAAAATTCAATCTCGAGAAGAAAGGGGCAAAACCTACCCTTCCTGCTGCGCCTAGATATTGTAAGCTTCTCCCTGTGAAACCAACAAAGGTGGCTGATGTAAAACACCTGGTACAACAATATGTACCTCAGGAATACCAAGGCTTTTACTATCAAATGTATGGAAATGACGATGTTTCATCTGAGACAGATGAGAGTAATGATTATCAGTAACTCAGAAAGTGCCAAACATTACCTTCTATTTGTGATTTTTAATATGTATTGTGTTTGATGTGGTTTACGAATAAACGGTTCAACTCGCATTAATAATTTCAACTATGGTCAGGGCATAAGGGCATAAGGGTATATACTTGGTTTGAGGGAAACAGGCTCTTTGTGAAAGAATAGGCAATTTTAGTGTTAGTCTAAATTTCTGATTAGAGCCCATCATGGACTTGCGTTGTTCTTCCAGTAACGTGCTCAATTATAGTTAGACAAAGATAATGCAGGAACTGTGAGGCAGGCAGGTGAACTGACAGGAAGGCAAGCAGGCGGGTTAACAGAGAGGCAAACAGACAGGCAAGCGAGCCAGGCAGGTAATATGCGAGGATTAGCTGGCAGGCAAGTTTTACAAGGCGGGATATTCACAAGCAGTCCATGCAAACCTAGGGAGGCATGTGGGGCTCTCAGACTGCACGGCTGGCATTAACTTCTGGAAGCAGACGAACACGATATTTCTCTCTACTAGATGACATTTCTCACTTGTAGATCGAAAATGACCAAGATGGCGTCTGAAACACCTACCCTGGATGGACCTTCGGACTTAGAGAAAGGTTAGCGTTAAAGACGGAGGCAGTGTGGAGAATAATCTGGGATGAAGTGGCTGTGGCAGTAGCAGCTGCGATGGCATCAACACACAGGGAGGCAACATGTTAGTCAATAGCATTGCCGGCAAGGCAGCCCTCAGCTAAACCGACAGTGGCGTATTTAGACGGCGTACATAAGGGTAATATAAAATTAATTTTTAAAAACAATAGCTAAAGAAATCCTGTCCTGGGTGCTGGACAGATACGTTGTGTTTGTAGCACTTCCTGGCAGTATCTGAGGTGGTGACAGCCATCAGCACCAGACCCCTTCCCTCACTCCATGGCAAGCATCCCACTCTTAACACTGGCCTCCACGCCTTCAACCTCCATCTCAACGTTATGGTCAATGACGTCAGCATCTACCTCAAGCTCTAGGGTATCTACGGTTAGCTCATCAGACACGGATGCGGATGGAAAAAGGGCCAAGCAGCTATACAGAGTAGCCAGTAGCATTGTGCTCATCCTGTACAAACTAGTCAATAGGATCCTAATGTTGGACTATGTTGACATGTGGGACAACGAAGGAAATATTTCTCTCTCTCTTCCCACCCCTCCTCTCAGTTGCTATCTCTTCTACCACCCTGTGGGCACTACTTATTACACTCTTTGCCCATCTTTTGGAATGTGGCCATCGTGCAAGGGTCATGAAGTGTAAAGGGTAGATGAACAGCCTCGCGGGCCGGTTACCCCATATCCAAGTCACCCAGAAAGGGGTGTGGAAACATAGTCGAAGCTTAAAAGGACAGGGGGGATTGGTAGTCACTAAGGCAATTAGCTGGCACCTGCATTACTATTAACTAACTGCAAGGCGGGGGCTCTGCCCCATTAAGCCCCTGTCATTGGCGCATGCAATTCAGCATGCGATAATTGATCTTAGATTGCGGCAAATTCAAATGGACCAATCAAATTGCGTAGAGCGTGGCAAATAAATCTCGTATTTCCAAGTGCGTGATTTCTGTTTCTCCCGGGAAGCGGCGGCCCTTACTGCGCATTTGCAAATCAAAATTTCCAAGGAGACGAGCTGTTTGCAATGTTTTTGTCGGAGAGACGGAGAGCGCGACAGTTGAGGTTTCATCGTTCAAGTAGGTTGTTTCAACTGTATTTAGGTCGCCTCTCAGATGCTAGTAACTAACCAAACTCGTCGCGGGGCCGTTCGCATCGCGGAGGCGTTGTAGGCGGAGCTTCACTCACCTTAGCGAGCCGCGCTCCGGTTTGTTTTCCGTTCTAGGAGCTTCTTTTCGAAACGAGCCGCAATCTAAACCGGTTATACAGCTTGTACGTGGAAATGAGCAATTTATAAGGCCTTGGACCCCTAGTAGCGACCTCGCTAAGCTCGGGACGCTACATCCCGGGATCCGTGGCCTTATAAATCGCTCATTTCCAAGCACGCGCAGTATAACCTATATATAGCATGACACCTCCAAAACCCAACCCATTATATTGATGAGGTTGGGATGCGTTAAGCTTATGTATTATCGAACAGATGCTAGCATTAACAGGGATTTACACACGGAGCAAACTGCAACTTTAGTACATGTTACGCTGGAATAATTTTATGTATATTCACTCTGCTACACGTTGACCGTTAACACACACTCCCAAAAGCCAGCTGGCAAGGTTCTAAAACGCAGCAAAATGGTCAAGATTGGTCTCTTGAAGGTAACAGAGTAGCTATTAGCACCATTTATGATCGTAAGCTCTGCCTAGACAGCCGCTCCATCAGTGCTTTGCAAATTTCTCTGTATTATTCCCGTGCCCGTATCACGCGTGCAGAGAAATCGTCTTGGTTGTTTGGTATCCCGGGTGGAAAGGTAAGCGTGAACGCGCGAGCCGTGAAATTAGCCGAATATACGCGTATTTCCGCGTAATCATGTGCATCCGCGTCAGATGCGTGATTCTGCGAAGAGGCGCGATAACATGCGTTTACGCGTACTTTTGCGTAGCTCGGTTAAAATCTCCGAGGTGTAATGGTACGAATGTCAGCTTGTATGGCTGAAGAGCATCGAAAAAAGGGAAAGCGCAAGGTAACAACGGAAGTACGCAGGAGCGCAAGCTAGCGCCCTTGTGTCACGAACCGCTCTATGCTGTGTACATACTAATTTGGGAGGCGGGCTGGACAAGTGGTCTGTGGTTGGCTAAGACAACATTACTCCCTAGAAGAGTTCAAACTGTAATTTCCGCATACCAAGGTTGTAAACAGCAAAAGGCGGGGTAATATACGTGTTCGCCGCGATCAATCGCGACAACGGCAACCGCCGCTCTTGCGTTCTTGTAGAAATAAGAACAGATACA
This sequence comes from Phenganax stokvisi, assembly GCA_025400075.2. Taxonomy (NCBI): domain Eukaryota; kingdom Metazoa; phylum Cnidaria; class Anthozoa; order Malacalcyonacea; family Clavulariidae; genus Phenganax; species Phenganax stokvisi. Next base: position 4,266 of record JAODVQ020399402.1, on the reverse strand, counting down.
GTTAGTTAGTGTAGCTTTTGTGGTTAACACTAATCGCGTTATGCTCAGCGTGAAAATGCATGATTTCAGCGTGAACTGGAGCATTTTAGCGTAAATACGTGCGATTTAGGCGCGTAAATTCGCGCATATTTCGCGGGTTAGCGCGCAATTACGCGAATCTTTCCACCCGGGCTGCTACCATGACCTAGAACGGCCGATTTCGATGCTCTAACTTACAGAGAAGCATTCTGGATTGATTTAGGACCTTTTGGATAAAAAAATGCGTGTGGTACCCGAGTTGGCATCTACAAATGCCTGTATATTGAATTTCATTTTAGCGACTTATGCCGCATATGCTACCTAGATAGCCCGAAAACTTGGCAAAAAGCGTTGCGTAGATGCAGTTTACCAGCGTTCCTCGGTAGTGTGCGCCGCGTGCAAAAGGGGGCATGAATGGGTAATTTATGAAATAAAATCGGGTGATAAACGGAAATGGGTTCTTCAGTGCACAGACCGGTTCATGGGAAGTTTTGCTTGACACATAATGTGTGTACCGAAGCTAGATTAGCATTAGTCACATGAGGTTAAGTAGCACCTGTGATCAGGCCGACAAGTGTGGGCACAGCCCTTGTGGTAGAATTTAATTTTGAACTCTATACAATTCAAGTTACAGTCACACACACAACATAAACATGTTGTAACCCTCTAACTTATCATGCACTCTTACTGGAGTGTTTACAGGTGTGTCCACCTCATCAGTGTCTTTAGCATCAAATACAACAGATCTACAAAGAGAAAAGCACTGAAGAGCAGAACCAGCGAGACATTGAGAGAATTCGCTGTTTTATGTTACACAGCCATTTGTGTAAGTTGGTGAGTAAACACTCAGGTGTGGCGTTCACACTCTCTTCACATAGTACAGCTGAGCAGGTATGTTTGTGGCTTTCATAAGTAACTAAATAGAAGTGTTGCATGAAGTAATTTTATAAATATTCACCAATTTGTGCAAAAGCTTTAACATTTGACGCTTAGGAATGCTGTAGCTAGCCATAACAGAGAATAAGAAACTTAGCAATGTAACATCATGAGTATGCACACATTTCCTATTCTCCCACAGAATTTTTAAACTCCGAATATTTTACATGGCAACTTGTGATTATTTTGGCCAATATATTAAGTAAGTTGACAACATAAATAGAGGTGCATACATATCTTGACAATGCATTTTAGGCAATGTTCAATGAATATTTTGTTGTGCATACCACAGGGATTACAGTGGAACCCCTCTATAGCGACCACCATCGGGAATGAACGGTTGGCTGTTATAACGGGAGCAGTCGCACCTCAGGGGTTTTTCGTGGTGAGAAATTTTATTTTGATAGTATTAAAAGCCGGATTAGAAGCTATGATATGCAAAGGCAAGTGCTCATTGGCCTACGGGCTTCGAGAAGCAACAATATCTACATCTATAAACGCGAAAATGGACTGCGTGCAACGTAAAGGGCGGTGCCTGTATTCGTGAATAATCGGAGTGGCCGGCCGTAATGAGAGGTTGTAATGTATTGATGGGCTCTATTTGGGACCGACAAACATGGTCGTTATACGGAGTAGATGGGTGGTCACATAACAGGGGTTTCTTATGTATGTAGTATATATTTCAAGGGTGATGTGTTTGGGACCAAGCTTAGTTTCCGCTATAGGAGGAGTGGTTGCTTATCAGGGGTGGTCGTAAAGAGGAGTTCCACTGTATGTAAAGTGTGATATTCAGTTATTCTCCACATGAGTTCTGTGGTTTATTAATGCATAACAATACCTATGTAGTTTAGTTACTTATACATACTTTGTCTTTGTGACTGGAGTGGTCGGAGCTTTTTCCTGTACAACCTTTTTAAACTGGACTAAGAATTGTGATATAATGGAAAAGAAATCTTCAGAGTCTGTCCCAGGATTTTCTCCAAACTTTTCCTAAAACAGTGTTAAATTTGCAATATTATCATTGGCAGTTAGGAGCAAACCAACCCTTTTTCTGCTTACTTATGACGTTGTTCACTGACCGTACATTGCATCATCATTATTTTAAATACATAAAGGAAGGCAAGCTTGAAGTGCTCTACTCAACTGTTTGTGCTTTTGTCTCTTATTATGGCTGTCGATGGCAACTGAATTTGACATAACAATTCTTGTTTGACAACAAAGCATTTCTTAAAGCACTGAATAAACCCTTGGTATTCATTAGATGTAATGTACAAACGTAGCTTTATATTTTGTTTGAAATTAAGTGATATACTCGATTCTGGATTGTGTACTTTCGCTTTTATGAGAGGAGGGCTCAGGCCCATTCATGTGTAATGATTAATTCCATAGCTCACTTCCACATTCACTTCTAACTAACCAGCAAATTGGAGTAGGACTGGCTCATTTCTTGTGCTTTACTATCCAACTCCTTGAGCTTTATGCGATACTGTCTGACAAATACCTATAGGGTAGGTGTGAATTGATGCACATCGACTTGATAATATTTGTGAACAATGGAATGATAATTATAATAGCAACGTATATGCACATATAGAGTCAAAATGGGAAATTATTTACACAATAATCTCATGCATTCACATAATAGACCTGAATGAATAATAACCCCACAAATGTTAAATGAGCACCTGCCGCATAAAAGGGGAGTGGCCGGGCCAAATAGTGACGGAAATTGTAATCATTTGAAAAAAGCGCCAAACCACCGGAGAAGATGAAGCTTTCTGGCTCTTCTTAGAGCCTTTGTGAAGGCTAAGCACAACTAAAAATGATCTCACTCGTAGCCTCTCTCTAGAAATCGTGGTTCAGTTTCCTGACGCTTCCCAGACAAACGCAGTGATGCTTCGATACCGTACCGTAGTTCTCCGTATATGCGCTTTACAGCGCTAAAAAGTTTCGTGTAATGGTCAGTTTATGTCCTGGGTTTGCTTGGCCTTTTTGAATTTGGGCGCCATATTGCTTCCTTTGTTGGCTTGACCACCCCCCTTTATAGGCGCACACGCACAGATGGTTTCCGATGCTTGGTCCCATGCTCGTAGAAGAGTGCGTAGTACATTATTTCTATACGGAAGGTGTATGTTTTATTCTGTCTGTATGTTTTGCCTAACAAATCCAGACTAACATGATACATGCTAGCAGTGACAAGCATTTGATTTATAAGTGATTTAATACATACTGTAGCAAATGGCCAAGTAAGCTAGAAGGAATACTCTCTTGTGAGCAAGAAGGACTGCGTACTCATAGAGGGGGGACTTCTCTCTACTGTACCATTGACATGATGTACACCCTGCTCACATTGAGTTTTATTAGAGCTTAAAACACCGACTAACTATCTTAGGGAGATATTATGAATGCAGGCAGGAGTTATGCAAGTCTCGACTTTGATGCTAAAGCTTTTTCAGCCAATGAGTTGATTTATATGATACTTTCCCTGGGTGGGTTACTCATATTGCTCTTGCATGCAGTTTCAAAACAAAGCCGGTTTGAATTGATACTACTGTAATTCTCACATTATAAGCAATAACTCACTCACCTGAACTTCTTCTTTCAATTTTTTTCCTGCTTTAGGAGGGATGCGCTCATGTTGAGCAACTACAAGTGTATTCTGCTCTATTTTATTCAGCTCATTTCCCATGACTGGAAAAATTGACAAAAATAATAGAATCATCTACATGTACATACGAACCTTCGATTTCGGCAAGAATACTGGTAATAGAAACTGCAAAAAATTTAAGCACTATTCATTTACAAAAAAGAAGGAACCACTTACTTTCAGCTGCTTTAATCACATTATCCAGTTCAGATGATAAGTTTAAGAGGATAGGTTTTTTATTGCTGAGTTGTTGTACAAGAAAATCGAGCAGTGACACCCTGCCCTGCCCTCGGAATTCAACCATCTGTAATATATCAGTCAACACTAAACTAACGTTATAAACCACATAAGAAGGTAGTAATACTTAGAGCCTAGAATAACGGTGGATATGCTAGTGCCTTAGTGATTATATAGACCTCCATCACACTGGTGTAGGTGTGTGCACACCCAAACATAATGATACATAAACTAGGGATACGCATGCGCAGGGTAGAGCCTTGTGCAGTAGTAATTACACTGTTACTAACAGTGAACTACACAGTTAGATATGCATGTGCCTAACGCCAATCTCTAGTTTATTTTCACATGAAATTCGTTCAACAACGATCGTGTGCGCTTGAAGTTCATAGCTACGACCGCGCGCTACACGTAGGTGACGCGGCGGC
>JAODVQ020399294.1:0-11085 GCA_025400075.2 Phenganax stokvisi | reverse complement strand
TTTCAGTTCCACGACATGCTTAATGAAAATCGTTTTCTAGGTATATTTTTCCGCCGCAGCAAACGGCCTAAAAGTCTCAAATTCAGGACATGATTCAAATAGAACCCTTATCTAGAGAAGTAGATTTTGAACCGACGGTAGAAGAAGCTGTTGAGGAAGATCAACTTATCAATGAGATTAAGGATGGCATTAGTCAAGAAATTGGTCATGAAAATCAGCGGATCTTAGAAGAAATGTTCTTGGATCCGGCTTTTGAAGACTCTAACGTTTTTTCTTCCAAGGAGATGGGTGAGCTTGATCAAATCTTAAATCCCACGGGCAACACTAACGAGGAAAAGTTAGATGCCGTAAATGCGGATTCTAATTATTGGCGGAGAAAACTCATAAACGAGGTCAATCCTAAACGTCGAGAATTTATTGAGACTGTTTTAAAAACGATTGAGCTATCTAAGGAGAACCTCAGGTTTCAAGATAAAGCCAAGCTGAAATTGATTCAAACCATAAACGCCTTAGAAAAATATATCGATCAAGATGAATTAACTCTATTACAAAAATTTAAGAGATGGCTTGTTAATAATAAATTTAAGATTGGTGTAGGTTTATTGGGTTTGGCTATAGGTTTGGTGGGCCTGATTATCACCATTACTAGAAATACTCGTGGTGTCGTTAAAGATCTAGCTAAAACAGCTCAAAATCTTAGAAAAATATTGACCCAGACCAGAGCTAGCAAGGGGAGCATCGTTAACTTAATGACTCCTTTGGTTGCAGGCCTAGGATTTTTAGATAATATTTTAGACCTCCTCGAGCTTAACTTATTATGGATTTTAGGAGTCTTGCTCATTATTTTGAATTGGTTTTTTAAAACAAAACTCAAAACCTACTTAAATAAATGAGTAAAAATGTAATGTATAACCTAAAATTAGTTGGAATATTTATTCTGCTCATGGGCTTGATCTTAAGTCATTATAATCCTAAGCGAACTTAAATAAATGGATAAAAAATCAACATTAAAATGGTTTTTGCTCGGTGATCATTACGGAGAAAAATATGATAATTGGATAAATTCTGGGATAAGAGATGCAGAACTTTATTTTGAAAGTTGGCTCCTATGGATTTTTGACCAGATTGGAAAAATTTATGGGATCTTGACAACCTTTTCTTGACATAATTAAGAACCTAGATAGAAAAAAAAGAGATATAATTAATAAGGATCTCACGGCGTTTAACAAGCTGGGAATCGATCTTGATCTTTGTAAAATGATTCCTAAGTTGATCGAGTTCGTGTTGGAATTTATCACGAGTATTAAGATAAATCTGGACTCTTTTGGATCTGAGTTGGGGAGTCTTAAATCTGTGTTGGAACCTTATAAGTCAAATTTTAAATCAGAGTTGGAACTTTATATCCTCGTCAAGATACTTGCTTGAATTTTTTCTTACTAGTCTAATATTGATTTTAAATCTAACTTGGTACCTAAAATACTTGCCCGAATTTTTTCTTGCTAACTTAAGATCGTCATTAGATCTGATTTGGAACTTTTTAAATCAAGCTCAGAGAGGTCTTGAAATAATCTGGTCTTGGATAAAAAATGTCTTAATTTTCTTCTTAATTCCCTATACTTGGAAACTCGAAACAAAAATCGTGGAGTACGAGCATAACAAAGGCGAACAAAAAAATAAAATAAATTTCAACATGATGAATTTTGTTTTGATACTTGTCTTGATTCTTGGATTAAGTCTTTTAATTTTTCTTAAATAAATGGAAGAATTAATAAGCTCTGCGAATGAAACTTATTCTGAAATTGCAAAAAATATCTTGGAGTTTCTTAGTAGTATAAAAATGCAGATTCTGGCTCATTTTGGCCTCGCCCCCTTTTTCAAGGTCACGTGACCACCTGAGCTGAGAAATGTAGAGACTAGTAAAAAATCTCATTTTTTGATTTTGTGCACAATTAAACGTCTAAAAAATCTCATTTTTTGATTTCGTCCACGATTAAACATTTAAAAAATTTCTGGCTCATGACTTGTAAAAAACCAAGGTGTTGGTTAAATTTTTCAGCTGTTTTTTATACTTTTCAAGATTAATGTGTAAACTCCAGGTTTTAATGTATAAATCGTGTTAGGCCGTGTGTTGCAAATGGGGTAATGATTCATTACCCCCTTGTTTGTTAAGTTTTTCAACTGTTTTTCTGCTTTTCTTTTACATCGTCTTGTATTGCCTTAGAAGCTACTACTACAGCAAACTCCAAGATGCCGCCAAAGTATAAGCTACTATTATGTGTATTTATTGAGTATTCAAGATGGCACCAAAGTATAAGCTACTATTATGCATATTTAATGAGCCATGACGTCATTAAGTTCATGAAGAATTAATGAGCTAGGATATGATTAAACTCATGAATAATTAATGAGCTAGGACCACACCCACTTTTGAGATCACACTTAAATTCTGAGACTTAAGTTTGGGTGTCGTTTTCTAAATTCCAAGACTTTATCTTGGGCTTACTATTGCAATCAAATTTTAAGACTCGATTTTGGGTGCTCTGTTGTTGCCAAATTCTAACACTCGATTTTGGGTACCCTGTGGTTGCCAAATTCTAAGATTTGATTTTGGGTGTTCTGTTGCCGAGTTTTGAATGATTAATAGGTTCTAAGAAATTACAAAGTTATAATTCCAAGAAATTACAAAGTTATAATTCCAAGAAATTATAAGGCTGGCTCTAAAAATTCCAAGAAAAAGCGAGCAAAGTGGACTTATTATTAAAATTCCAAGAAATAAGCTTCTAAGAAATAAGATTCCGAGAAGTAGAATTCCAAGAAGTAAGATTCTAAGAAATAAAAGCGCAAAGCGGGTGCTACGCACTACTCCAAGAAATAAAATTTATTTTTTCTTATATAATAAATGAACACCGAACAACCAAAACCTTTAAGCATTCGAGAACAGCTTTTAAAACTTGCTTCCGCAAAAGAAATTAAATACATGCAATCCTACATTAAAAAGGCATCCGAGAAAGTGTTGGAACATATCTATCAAGACTACAAGCGAGATCAAATGAATAAGATCAACGATATGCTGATGGACATGGCAATAGGAAAATTTTCAGAGCTTATGGAGCACCTAGACCTCATAGAAAACGCCACGCAAATGGGGAGAGAACTTTCGGACAATGAGCCTTTTAGACAAGACATAAAATTTATCCTGGAATACATCACGCCTTGTATTCCATTTATTGGAGTTTTATCCGGATCTTTAATGTTAATAATAAAGAATGTCAAACAACCAAACAAGAATCACAAGAAACTCGAACCAAGACGACCAAAACAACGAGGTGAATTCAGAGTCTTAGATGAGATCTCCAACCGTTCTAAAAGCATTTCTACCCCAGAAACATATGGAGCGAGTGAAACGAGCGGTGCTTACGTGCCTTTTAATATGATTATCGTAGGAATGACTTGTTGTGGGAAAACTCATTACTTACTAAAACTGCTTGAGCAAAATCATTTAGGTTATTTTGATTATATTTTTTTAATATTTCCCACCTACGAATGGAACAAGACCTATCAAACTTGGCCTTATTACTAAGACGAAAATTTTATCGCTATAAGTTGCGATCAAGCCTATGTAGAGTCTTTTTTAGGACAGGTCGTAGAACTTGCAAAAGGTACAAATTCCTTAATTATTTTAGACGATTGCACTGCAAGCGGGTTTGTGAAACAAAGAACCTCTGACCTTGTAAGATTAGTGTTTTTGGCAAGACGTTATGGACTTTCTACGATCGTGATTACGCAGCAATTGACTTCCATCACAAAACCTTATCAAGAAAATATCTCAAAATTAGTGTCATTTTATAACCCGAGTAAAAAAGACATGGACCTTATTTTTGATAACTATTCAGGACATTTGTCCAAGGAAGAAAAAGCAAGTATTTGTGAATCTTTAAAAAACACAAAGTATGCAAATTTCGCTAAGATATCCTAATAAATATCACGTAGCCGGGTAGAAAAATAAATTAATGTATAACTTTTTACAGTTACACATTTTAAAAAGGCACTTCATGTGTTGTGAGGGTTTTAAACTTTTTATTGGTGGCCTCGAGGTTTTCTATGATGGTGTTACCGTAGTCGAATCTTGTAGTGGCTTAAATACTATTTCCGTTTCGACCCAATCTAGAAGTACACCCACAAGACTTATTAATTTTTAATTCTTTAATAATTTTTCCAGGATTATTTGGATCTGGGATCATACTTTCTGGACTCTGTATGAATACAATTTCCCATTTATTAGAGAAAAAATCGAAGATTTTTTCCGGAGATCCAAGATCTCTTTAGCAGAAATCTCAATAATGAACATTTTTGACCAATCTGTTTTTAAAGTTTAACACCCCATCGCTAATCACAAAGATCTTACCCAACACATTTACCAAAGTAGCTTTTTTCTTAATTTCTAACAAGACTCCAATTTGTGTGTTCACTAATTTTTTCCCAAATCCAACCACTTGCTTATCTTCGATCATTCTATAATCTACGACCAAGGCGAACTTATCTTTAAAGAACTTCCTGATATTCATTTCACCACTTGCTTGGCAATCCGAGCGTTCGTTTTCGAAAAATAGTTTGGCCTCCATGTATAAGTCAGCTTTTTGTATTCCTTGACTGTAAACTTGATTGGGAACTCCTTTGATCGTAATTTTAACGCTTTCGATGTTAGGACAGATGTATTCTTCGGAATCTGTAACACTTTTATTTCTAAATAACATCACGATCGCTGCCTTTTTTTTTCGAGGTAAATTCACGGTTTCATTCTCCAAAGTGCTAGCTTTGTCCCATTCCACGGTTTTCATCACAGTTGCATGTTCAAAAGAGAAGCTTCTTCCAACATCGTATCCGGAAAGTGCTTCTCCAGCGAAAGACTCATTATCGATCGTTTCATATTCTAATTCGATATTTTCTAAAGTGTAACCCTCCACACTTTCGCCACTTTGAGCCTTCATAATTTTATCAGCACTAGGCAAAGTAATTTTATATTGAAGATTACGACCCATCGAAAAAGGAGCCAATAACCCATGATCACCTACAACTTTATCTAATTTAGTTTTTTGTTTTGATCCCATGACCAAGGCAACCAAGGCATCCGAAAGTTTTTGAGCGTCTCCTGTTTTTGCTCCACTATCATCACCAGAAATTATTTTTCTCGTATTCTCGTTAGCGATTCCAAATTCTGGTCTTTCGGCTCTCACACGCTCGGGTAACCAAAGATATTTATAAATTTCAAGCTCCGAGTGTCTGGTGTTGTCAAAAATGGTTTCTCCTCCCACAGAAATGCTTAATTTCTCCATCAAGTTTTTTCCAAGATTATTTAAAAACCAGAATTTCTCATTCTTATTTTTAAAGTCGTATCTCAAGTTCAAGCTGTGGGGGATCAGACAGGCATCAACTTCTAGTCTCGGAATATACACGTAAATTTCTTCTCCTGGATTTGCTTTGTTCGGATTAAAAGTAATTACATGTTTTGTGGGAGATCCTTTAATGTCGCTATTCTTATGTTTTCTAAACAAATGCGATTGTTCCATTTATTTATATATAAAAAAAAATTAAAAACTGTTTTTGCTTATCTTTTAAAAACATATTTCTTATTTTTATACATGTTGTAAACGAACCAAGTTAAGGCTAAGGCTAAAATCCACAAGTTTAGAGCTATAAAACTCACACCTTTTGCTCCCTGTTTCAAGATGCCACCTAGAACATTAAGCACCATCGTGGCGATGGGTCCTACTTGCTTAGCTAGGTTTGCTACCACTTTTGCAAATCAACTCGTGGCCTGAGCTTCTTTTTTAACAGCAGATCTCGCATTTATTATGACTGTTGTTATAACTGCTCCTATGGCTATAGCAACACCACTCAAAGCTAATAGATTGTTTTTAGCCCATTGTTTTAATTTTTCTAAGTGATTCGTGTCATTTTTAAATAGCTCATCTTCTAAGACTTCTATTGATTCTTGAGACCCTAGTCTTTGGTTAACTCTTAGTCTTATTTCATCAGCCTTTAATTCGGTGATTCTTTCTATTGTTTTACAAAGTTTGGCTCTTTTATTTTCGCCACGTCTGTAAGCTTCCTTAGCTTCGTTTTTCTTATAATTTTTTTCTATCTCTAAAGCGTTTAGTTTATCTATGGGTAATTCCCCCAATGGGTCTAATATTCCATTCAATTCTCTAAGATCTTGTGGGGTTAAAAGATTTTTATTATCATCTACTTCTTGTTCTAAATCGTCTATATGTTCTTGGATTCTTTCAGCGGTGGATTCTCGTGCTTGACTTGTTATCATTTCCAAGCTGTCTGCACTTATGGTGTCCAATTCTATGTTTTCTTCTATTTGTGCTGATGAGGTTCCAAAATGTTCGGCTTGAGCTTTTCTTGATAGTTCTTTAAATCTATTTATGGATTCTTGTAAGTTCTTATTTTTAGAGTAGACAAATTCACCATTTTCTAATATTATGATTGTTTTTCCTTCAAACTCATCTCCTATGATTTCTTCTCTTGCATTTATTCTTAAGTTAAACTTTTCTACGAGTTCTTTAGAACTTACCCCGTCTTGTTTGTTGACGTTGTTCTAAAAAGTTTATTAAAAATGTTTTTTATTTTTGGTTTCTGATCTTCTGATGTTGGCTAGATCTTTTCTTATATTTAAGTCAATACCTTCATCAAACGTGTTGTCCCATTTCATGTCTGGTTCTGTAAATGTAGTTTCTTCTCTATATACATCAGGATTTTCTAACAAGTCGGTCTTACGTTCTCCTTCCATGTTGTTGTCAATAACACTTTCTTCAAATGTTTCCCTATCATATTTATCCACTTCTATTTCTTCATGCTCACGAGCACCATCATCAAAATCAAGATCTTTAAGTTCTGTTTCCATTTATTTTATGATTCTTGAATATTTTTTATATCACTTTCCTTCACCCAAGAATTATGTTTATTATCATACCCCAACCATTTTACTAAAGCCATTTTACCTCTGGTGTTTAAAACTTTTTCAACTCTATAAATATCATCCTGCTTATCCACGGGTGAGAGTTCTTCTTCATAAAATTTTCCTAAAATAATTTTGTCTTCTGGACTTGCTGCACTTGTATCATCTGTAATTGCTTCGCTTTCCTTGATTTTGTACATGGTTGGATCACCTCTGAAAATCTTACTAATCTCAAAAATTTCTTCGGTAAAATTAGCTTCGTATTCTTTTTCAAAAAAATTCTTATACTTACTCACTCTAACTTTATCACCGATTTTATACTTTGGCAAAGGATATTGCCGGGTCCAATGTCTATACAACGTAAGCCAAACTTGTTCTGCATTATTTTTATTGACATCAACAGGTTTCATCAAAATCGTTCCATGTTTTGTATGGTTATAATTGTACACGAATTTATCTAGAACGTCAACCCATTCATAAGTTCCTTTGGAGTAGAAGTATTTCCACATGATCGATTTTAAAGTTCAATTAAATCCTTCCACAATAGCGGCTTTTTTATCAGAATGTGTGGAGAAGTATTTAATGTTATGGTTTTCTAGCAAGTTTTTCACACCCACGTTGTAAAATTATTTTCCTTCATTGAATTGAATTTTTTCAGGGTCGCTTTCAAACCTGGATTTAAACTTTTCTAAAAGCCTGGGTCATGTTTTGAGTGTCTTTTTTACGTACCGGGATAGCAAACCCAAACCTAGATAACATTTCCACTGCTGTCAAAGTCCAATTGTAGCCTTCGTTTTTATAACGAAGTTTACTCATGTCAACGAGAGCCAGTGGTAATTGCTCAGCCAGATTATTTACATAAGTATTACTAAATTTATGTTTTCTTACGATTTTTTTATATCTCGTGTAGGTGTCTTAAGTTTTTAACCAAGCTCTTATTTGTTTTCTGGTAATGAGTAGGCCATCTTCCAATGCTTTTCTATAAAGTGATTCTACACCGTTATACCAAGATTTAGGATCGTAGTATAGATTTCTGAGTTCTTGTTCGTTTTTAAAAGCGCTTATGTGACCTTCAGTCCTTTCACTCATTCTTTTATTGTACATAAATTTCTAACAATACGGAACCTATTTTCGCATCATCCAGGCTCACATTTGCTCCGCTCATGTTCGTGCTCATGTTAAAAACTAGCCTGTTGTAGATTCTATCATGTATTTGCACAGGTGATTTGATGTCTTTGTATTGCGTCACAGATCCATTCAGGCTTCGTTCTGTCATGATGGGTAAAGTTACTATGGAGGAGCTTAATTTTCCATTAACAAAATTCTTAGACTTGTTCACGGCGTGGCAACTCACCGTGACATACCTTAATCCGAGTTTTATGTCTGCTGGAGCTTCTCTTTTTGTCCAGGTGTCGTGAGCCATGGTTTTATTAAGAGAAAATCCTAAAATATTCCCAAAATAATATGAATCCAAGGTTTTTGTTTTGTGAAAAATCTTTACATGGTTTTCTTGCATTTTTGAAAGCTCGATTTCTTTAGATTTTAATTTCTCAACTAGGTATGCAAAGGTCCAATATCTTTTGTCAAGCTGTACATTTTCTGTGCCGATTCTAAAAACCTTATATTTATCTTTGATATTTTTAAAATTCCAAAAAATCGTTGCTGTTTTTACAAATAATCGATCATTTAGTTTTATATTTTTGTCCAGAACGATTTCTTTTTTTCCGTTTTTGATAAACATGGTTAACTTTAAGGAAAAATGTTAAAAACTACTTTAAATAAATGGAAGTTGCATCAGATATACCTTACCCACAATTATATCCCATGTTTAAACAGTATTATGGAAAAGATTACGACCAAGCTATGAAATTAATTAAAACTTGGTCAAGATCCGAAGCAAAAGAAAGATTTTTTAAAAAATACCTAAACGCTGATTTGTCACGTTTTGAGTTTGAAGGTATTGTAAAAAAGCACCCTAAGCTTAAACTCGTCGATCTTGTTTACTACAAGGCTAGTATGTTTAAACATAATCCAGAGTGGAACAAATATTTAGACCCCGAACTTTTTTGGACACCACAAATTTGGAATCGTTTTGGAACCGTTGCGGGACTAAAAACAAATAAGGATGCTTTAAAAGAAAATTTTACAAATTTCAAAATTCACCTTAACGAAAATGACTATTTTATGAGCAAGCTTGATGCATTAGAAAACGAATGGAAAGTGAGCAAGGTGGATCAAGCCGACCGTGTAAAGATGCTCGATTATGAGACCAATCCTTATTTTACCAGCTTATTAGCTGCTTATGTTATTTCTTACTTGGGAGGTATGAGCATGGAGCATATCACACGTAAAAACCAACATAAAATCATTTCGAAATCCTGATGACTGGAAACTATTCATCAAAAAATCTTTGGATGGCCTGACTGAGCTTGGGAAAAATTATTACAACAAGCTGCAAAAAGTTATGTTTACAGCCTTTTAGGAGCTCAAGCCAACACAAGATGGTCCATCGTGAATGAAGGCGCTAAGACTTCTCAAACTCAAGATGTGTTTTACAAATTGGTTAAAGCCACGATCGCACAAGACGACCCCACGGTTATGATTTCCAACATGAAAACCACTATAAAAAACACTAATGTCATTTTAAACATGGTAATCGGACTGGGAATTATTTTGTTACCTTCCAATATGATTATTATCAAAGAGCTGATTGAAGGTTTTAACAATATTTTAACCATAGCCACAAACGATATGAAATTTGGGGAAAATGCAAAGCTTAATCACATAGCGGGTGCTTTGCACCACTACAGCCCGAGTAAGAAAGCGAACGAAGTGAGCCGCAAAGTGTCGTTCAAACCTGAGTGCAGCAAACGTAGTGAGTCTAAAATTGAAAGCGCAAAGCCAAGCAAATCTTAAGAACCTTTGTTAGAAGTCGCAGGTGTAATGTTGATAGCTGGTGTTTTAATTGCAAAACATATTTTGTGATCTCATTTTATTAAAATGGCGATGTATTTTGGTTACGAAAAACCAGAACCACCCGTTTCAAACGAGCTGAGCGCAGCGAACAAGAAACTTAAAACCTTAGAAACAAGCATAGCAAGCGTGAAGTCTTCCGTGCAAAATATTAAAACTAAAAAATCTGGTTACAGCACGATTTTAAATAACATCGTTACCGATTCTCGATTAGATCAAGCAGATATCCAAGCTTTAAAATCGAGCCTGGCTTCTGACACCACTATTTTAAATAATATCTCAACCAACGTTGGGAATAATAAGTCTGACATCACATCAAACAACAAACTCATATGTATGAATAGACAATTAGCTGCAACAAACAAAGCCGACATCGCAACAAATCAAACAAATATAGAATCGAACAAGATAACCACAATATCTAATCGACAATTAGCTGTGGCTAACCTACAAAGTACAAATTCTATAAAACACATTAAATGTTTTATATTTACGTTTAAATTTGGTAACTTATATCAATCAAGTTGGAGAAAACCATCTAGTAATCGTAGTAGATATCCTCCAACCTTTATTAAGCCTCCCGACATTAATAATGACACAAAAGTCAGGTTGTTGTATCATGTTTTTGATGATAATACGACATTTACAAACCTTAGTTCAGAATATCAAGTCACTATTATAAAACTAGGGATCCAAGGATAGTGCAAAGTTTCAAAAGGCAAGCACTGTTGAATACAAAAAAGGAAATGCTTTGCAAAATTGGTTCATAGCTGGCCAGTAGCTTTGAATGTTGAAGCATTATTTAGAAACTGGCGCCCTGAATTTAACTTTCAGAAGTGTTTCAACACTCTTTGGGCCAAAATGTTATGATTACAAGTTATGATTAGAAAAATACGACATTTTTGTTTAATTCTTTATTTCCCCTTTTGGAATTTGTGACAATGCTTGATTTACGGCATAGTTTTGACATCACAAACTTACATTTAGTGATTTAGTATATGACATACTATCGTAGATTCATGCATCTAAATTGCAAGCTGTTGTTCGTATGAGATAGAATACAGATAAATTGTGTGTTTCATTGACGTCAGTTTTTGTTTAAGAACCATTGGGTTCACTCATTTCTGGCTTGGCATTGTAGTTGTGTG
>JAODVQ020399184.1:0-11086 GCA_025400075.2 Phenganax stokvisi | reverse complement strand
TTATCAGCAAGGTTTTTGAAAGAATACTATACGAGCAATTTTATGATTATCTAACTACTTACTCTAAAGTTGAACGCTCTGCTTGCCTTGATCGCAGCTGAACGAGCTCAAACGTTAGTTGCTTTGGACACTGCTTTTTAGAGTGACCCTTCACAATGAAGGGTCACTCTAAAAAGCAGCATTTTGAATCGATACTGACCAGAGGGCTCTGAGATTGACAACGTTCATGTTTAAATTTTAAGGTTAAATATCGACGTAAACAACAGTTACGAACAAGAAAATTGCGAAGTTGACTGCATAAAAACAGTCGAAATTTGACAAAAAAACTATTGACGTGAACTCCACCTCGTAAATATTCAAACATTGAGACCATAGTTATTTATAAGCAGCAGTTCAGCTAGCAAAAGTTTCAGACAAAACACAAAAATAGCGCCAAGTTTGAAAATATATTTGGCGATTTTCGCCATATTGTAACAAAGTTATAAAAGCGAAATCAGAGCGCGATATGTAACTATGGGACGCCGCTGGTCATTTATAATGTCACTTTTTTCTGATAATAGACTGCTTTTGGGACTAGTATTGTAGCAAGAGTAAAAAAAAGGCACTGAGACAGTGCGTAAGGATTTGTGCTTTAAGGGCCTGTTTATATGAGAGGCGGGACGGGAAGATAAAGGGGATCCCGACATGTATAGATTTCTGTTTCATTCTTCGCCTTGTGTTTATATGTAAGTGGGACATTTTTCGTCCCGTCCAGCCTAGGCGGGATCCTGGTCGAAGCAACCGGGATCCCGCCCGAAACAAGACATTTTTCTGCATATAAACGCTCCGTCCCGTCTGCCGGTTGGATATATAGCTAATTATTGGCAAAATCATACGTCCCGGGTATTCCTGCCAGAAAACGTCTCGTGTAAAAAACAATCATCTAAACGCCAGATGAATATCGTCCCGTCCCACCTCCCCATATAAAGAGGCCCTAAGACAGGAATTATGAAAAATCACGCTCTTGCAAAATAATAAAGCGTTAAACGAACCAAAAGACAAAGAGGAACCAGAATTATTGTTTCCACAATTAGTAATTTAGCTTCTTGGAATGGTCACGAAATCGAAAGAAATGAGAAGTGGAAGCACCGTAGTTCAATTTTGAAATATGGTCTGCTCCTAACTTCTAGACTGACAAACTTCTAAATATATAGCTTTATAAAACATTTTCGCTGATTTATCTAACAGCAAACAGTCTCATTTCACCAAATTTTAGTTGAAAACAAAAACAATAGAGTTTAGCTGTAAGCTTATTAACGAAAAAAAGCGATTTCATGCCCAATAGATCGAGAAACATCAATGGCGTACACCAATTTCCGGACGCTTACGAAAATGTTACTCCTCGGAACTAATCGCCATTCTATTGTTACACACACGCGCGCGCGCGCACTTACAGACGTGATGACATAAAGGTTTCGCTTCGAAAATCTATAAAAAGGGACTTTTGCCATTTTTAGAGTCTGTTTTTCGAATAAAATTAAACAAATACTAAACAATACAAGGAAAAGAAAAGCGGTAAAACACTTGTAAAACAGAGTTCCAGTATTTAATATAGCTCACTAGCAAAAAATACAAAAAGTACAACAGATGAAGCAAGAGCCAAAATGGCAAAAGACTTGGCAAAAAATTTGTGGAAACACGTCAAAACATCAAAAGTACAAAATACATTGTAATTTTTAACACTTTAATGACTTGTTACCGGTGCGGAGACATTCTTCGCCAATAAAGATCATGGCATCGAACTGCAGAGCACAGTCTTGTAATTTTTTATTTTCTCAACGAAAAAAATTCAATTTTTGTAGTGATAATACATAAACGATACAAAATCCCGGGGGAGATAAGCTATGTAAAAACCAAGTGATCGCCGTGGTTCAGTGGTAATTACCATGAGAAATAGGGACCAAAGGACGTCAGCAAATGAAGAAATCCACCATTTTTTGTTCCCGCTTTTGGCTAGAGCAGTGCCTGCAGTTATATGATATAGCACAGTGGTTTGTATACGGCAGTCAAGGAAACCATGTTTACTTATTTATTTATGCTATTTATTCTGCGAGTTCCCCGTGTATACTGTCTAGAATTAAAATACCCTACAGACTATGGTCAGATACACCATACAGAAGTAAAACTTCCAATAACGGGGTTCCATCGATTACGAATGGTATGCACATCACAACATGTTGTTACATTACATAGTCCAAAAGACGAGTGGACAACGAAGGAACGTAAGAAACGCAACATGCTGATTTTAGCATTAGATCACGTTTCCAGATAAGCACTAAAAAGACAGAAAAACAGATAGACAGACAAGGGTAACTATTGATTATATAATTATAAACTTAAATGTTGCCAACCTTTTCCCAATATACAAAAAAAAAGTGAAAAAGCCATAACGTTTAGACTAATCACCAGACTGCTCGTCTACTGTGGGGGTCAACAACTAGATTAAATAAGTCACTGCAAGAAACTGGCAACTGCGGATTAGCAACATGCTTTTGATCGAATGTTCCACAATGAACGTGCCGAAACGTAGCAGTGCGTTTCTTTGTCTCTTGAGCATCAAAGCATAGCTATCGACTTTGAAACAAAGAAAACCGCTGCGTTGCGATATGGCTGAAATGGAAAGCAGGCATTGTAAAAAAGACAGGCATTCAAATACTGTCAATAAATTTTGTCAAATTTCCTTTCAAATGATCAGTTTAGACGAGTATCACTTAGTAATGTCGATCATTTAAACGTTTTAACACTAAATATTCACCATCTCGCAAATAAAAGTAGCAGAGATACGAAAGGTTTGCACAAAATAATCATAGTGGACGCCTTCTATAAAGTAATACTTTAGTGTAGAAGTCCACCAAGCTTGCAATTCTTTGACTCTGTCCTGTTCTGTCCATATATTTACACGTGATTTGGTCTGGGTTGAAATAATAAAGTCTGCTTCCTATTTCGAGTCACACAATTTGCATATTTTTCAAGCAGCTGCCAATTTTTCGATGTTCTACGTAAACAATGTATTTCTATGGGCTTCTTGTGCGAGAACTCATTATATTTCGAAAATATATTTGCACTATATCGGTCTATAACATATTAACGAAGGTATATAGTCACTGAGAGAGAAACTTCTTATCCAGTGAAAAATGCATTTGTAAAAGTGATACATCAAAGTCGACTATATTTATAACAAGTTCTATCGCATCATAGAAACTGACTAGTTTAATTGTATTCCAAGCAAACTATTTTAAGTGTGAGTGTCTGTGACTCGCAGTAGCAATATTGCAGCTGTTTGTGCTAGTTGACCATGACAAACGTGTCAACGGATAGTAATTCTGGAGTCAAGAACTCTATTGAATCCTTGTTTTCGAAACGATCTCGGGGAAAAGTTCGTCTGCCACCATTATCCACGAGGCAATTCACTCGGCATATGCTACAAGATCCAGTCGTAGAGAACTCATTTCGTCGAGAAAGAAAACAATCGTTACCGTACATTTCAAATTTATCCTCGCCGCTAGTACGCGACACTTACTACACGCCAAAGGACTACAAGTGTCCAAGAAGTCCGTCCAACTTATCTTTGCAATTCAACTTTGAAAAGTCTGCGCGAGATTTTGGGGCAGCTGAAACACTGGCAGAGCAAAAACTAATGGATGGAGATAAACACAATCAGAAACGAGCGAACAGTTCAAAACAGCAGCGAACAGGAAGAAGCATTAACGCAAAATTGAATGGTTATCAGGTACTAAGGAACGAGGAACCAATAAAGCGTGCGGAAGAGAAAAAAATGTGCAGCAATACTAGAACATCATCAAGAGTTCATCCTACCACATCACGGGCTAGTAAGTCGCCACAGAGCTTTAAGTCATCCACAAAGTTGCGAGTAGAAGAAGAATACAAAGAACGAAAAAGGTCAACGTACGATTTACGAGAGTTCCTATCACTACCGTCCAATAGTGCATTGAAGGTCGATTCAATAACTTTTCCCCATCCAAATAGCAACCCAAATAATACAAAACACAACAAAAAGAAAGCAGGAAATTTAGCTCCTCATCGGTCAAAACCTAACGCATCGGACGAATACAACTACGATGTTTTTGAAGTTTTAGGTCTCCCGACTAACTCTTTGAAACAGGGCATGGGACAAAAAAAGTTTAACGAGCTTCGAGAGCAGCAAAAGTCGACGACAGAAAAATGTTGTGCATCTAGTAGGAAAGCATGCGCTCCGTCTGTAATTGTTGCAGATTATAGTTTAAATAAGGATTCATGCAAGTCCAAGAAAAAACGATTGAAACGTCAAAGTCGTGAGCTGCCTAAAGGTAATTTTCCTAGCGATGAACTCCCAGGAGTGACTGGATTGAAGGCAACGTTAGAAGCGCCGAAAAAAGGTGGGCAACGAAGATCAATTTACGATCTTAAAGAGTTTCTTACGCTGCCTGAGGTATCCCGCTCGCTAGAGAAAGTACTGCCCGACCCTAAACCACGGACTATTTCAATGGACGAAGAGTACCGAAAAGAAAGCGGTATTAAATATAACCTGACAGAATTTCTTAACTTGCCAGAAGCAGATGGCTTTCAAGCAAATTCGCCTGACCGGGAGTGCACTGAGCTTGAATTGGGCAATCGCAATCTATCTGTTTATGACATATACGAGTTTTTAAGACGAACTTCAGGCAACGAATTGTCGGTAGGAGTCGAAAGTGATAATGATCTTGCAAAGCACAGGGAATCATCAGTTGTTAGAACAGCAATTCAAAAGTCAAGCAATGCGCGTCCACTGGAAGAAAACAACGAGGAAACGATTTTTCATGGCACAAGTTCGCATGATTTGCCAAAATTTCTTTCGCTTCCTGCCCAAACTAACAAAAACAAGACACAGTTTAAACGACGCACACACGAAACCTTAAAAATCATCTAGTTTTGACCGAACAATACAATTCAATTAACAACAGATAAGCATAGTTCCTTGGTCGGAGAATTTTTTATTTCAATCAGTTCTGAAATATTAGTCAAATTCGTATTAGTCATTAAAGATGAGAAGACACCTGCAAATTAAAAACCGTCCAAATATGACTTCAGGAGGATAGTTGTTCTGTTTAATCTGTTATAAACGGAAACGTTGGATACCAATCTCGTTTGCTCGTTTCGCATCAGAGGATATTCCAACGCAATCTCGACCAAGGTTTGCATTCCTAACGACTCAGTGAAACGAGGTTGGGAATTTTCGAAAATAGTCAACAAAAGACAGTTTTAGAGGATACTTCAAGCTTTGGATGAGCAAAGTGAATAGTGGTTAAAATGTGCTTTAAATTTGATGAAACTCTCGATAAACTTAATAAAGGATTGAAAACAAATACCCATATTTGTACGACTACCAACTCTCATAAACCTCTAATTCTTGTTTGACTAAGGTTTTTTACGATAAAGTTGGGTGACATAAATTATGATAACAAGCGTGTTGCATGTGACTTCCCAAGCAATCCAAGCTCTGACTTTTACGACTTGGGCTATGTGCACACGGTAACGTTTTTGAGCGTTTTTTTTGTGTTTTCACGCGAAAACGGACGCAAACACTGACAATTTAGGGCAGAGGCTGCAGCTAGTTTAATGTATTGAAAATATTTTCCCTTGGAAAGTGTTAGCTAAGCGTTAAAACTATAAACGAGACAAAAACGTTTTCGGAAACGCTTGAAAACGGCGCCCGTGTGCACGTAGCCTTAGAGATTAGTGATGTGAACCTGCGTGAAGAGAAGACTTTATGCGTAAAATGCCTCTTAACCAAACGATATGAGATTGAACGTATCGATAACGTTCAAGCTCTTTAAACGAACAATCCCAACACATTGTCACATGAAAAACTTTTTAAAGATTTACAGGCCATCAAAGTTCAGCAAAATGGGAAAACGGTTTGAGTCACAAAACAAAACTCAATTAAATGTTTGTCATCCCCCATCTTTGACGGCCCGTTTTTTCTGCTAAAACAAATTGCAAACCGTCTTTGAACGATTTATGTATGAAAACTACGTACAATCCTTGACCTTGATATTGACACTTTAACAGCGCCCCAGGGGGTAGCAGCTGGCGGGCGTAAAATGATGAAAGCATGGTGGTCACGTGCAAGACAATCAAGGATGTTTGCTGCAAAAGGCTCGCACTGAAAGGCAATGATACCTAAGCAAATTAGTATTATTGTCTAGACATAAAACGTACGGTAACGGTTACAAATTGGACTAAATGAGTACTAATATATTTACGTGCTTACTGAAGTTATAAAGTAATAGTGAAAAAACAAAAAAATAGTTTTATAAATTGCTAGTGCAACGACAAACATAAATAAACATTAAATAAACGTAGCAATTCAATGAAATAAAGTTAAATGAGAGCGACTTGCCGTGAAGCTTGCTTGATGAAGGATGCTTTCACGTCTGTTTTGGTCGTTTCACGTGGGGAGAGTAGCTTATTTCACTTGTTTTAATGCTAAAAAAGACGCAGGACAGTTTATTGTAGTTGCCCATCTTGGGCGTTATAGTCTACATCAAAGTTTCTGTGATCAAATTAGCGGTGACTCAAAGATTGAAAGTCGTCATGCGCCCTTAAATAGTGTTTACAACGTGGAACACTTTGCTAAAAGCGCACTGTGATAGTGTAAATCAAACATTAATACTTGGAGATTTGATAAACATTAACTATATCGACCTGCTGGCTGCGCACAGAATATACAAATACTGCATGCGTTTCCAGAAACTGATTTCTGAAGACTATAAGAAAGAGAACTAGTGCGGTAACATGCACGAACCTCAAAATCTTTCTCCGTTTAATGTGCCACGTTTTCCTTTATTTATGTTAGTCAACATCAACGAGATGTACGAAGTCAAAAGATCGTCCATTTTGTAACCCTGTCAAAAATAATTATTTATGTTAGTGACTTTCGTTTAGAGTTATGCAATTATACATAGCGAACCACGATATTAGTTATGCATGTGATTTGGATACTGTGTGTTTACAAACGGAAGATAACAGATAGAACGCGTTAAAAGCTGCTTATTTACGGTGGAAACATAGTTCCAATGCTTACACTTCACATAAGTTATGTGATCATAAATTTCAAGGGTGTTCTTCGTAAAAAGGTGGTCCACATTATTAGTATCATACGTTGTCAAACATAGGATGTAAGAAAGACTTGACAGAAGCCACGCCATTATAATGAAAGAAATGGCAAACGACAAAAGAACCAAACAAGTTGCTGAAAGAATGAATCACCATGTCGTTACATTGACAACATTTTTGGAAAGTCCTTCAATGAGGAAATTGTGCTCTGATCACAGTGTCCAAAAATTAGTAGCAAAGTAAAATAGGAATCGATTGAGAACATTTCTTCGTAAAACGCCTAAAGCAACGAGTGCACGCAGGAATCTTTAAAAAGTCCGCTCTGCCAGATGTCCCAAAAAGCGTCTGAAATCGTAGGCTTGGGAAGCTTGCCTTAACGAAGACTTTTATAAAA
Organism: Phenganax stokvisi; assembly: GCA_025400075.2. Taxonomy (NCBI): domain Eukaryota; kingdom Metazoa; phylum Cnidaria; class Anthozoa; order Malacalcyonacea; family Clavulariidae; genus Phenganax; species Phenganax stokvisi. Next base: position 3,558 of record JAODVQ020399184.1, on the reverse strand, counting down.
AGGCCTTTTCTAACACCTTGGCGCAAGCATTCGAGAACGGAATGGTCAAGAAAATACATGAAAACAAACGTGGAGGCTAGCAATTTTACTCCTGGTAAAAATTTTGCATTAGCTAATTAAAATTTTGAAGCAATATCTTGTTGTTTGTTTGTTTTAATCCCTATCAACCTGTTTTTTTAACAGTTAATATCATGGTTCGGTGACAAATAGCACATCCTATAAAAAACCTTTTTTTCTTAAAGAGTCTTCATATAATATTTCGTAAATTCAGTCAAGTTTCACGAGAATTTTCATTTAAAGTATTATCTTCAGTTTGCATTGTAGAATAAGACTGTTATTTCATGCAAACACCTCTTCAGAGTTTGTACAGTAGAACTTTGTGTTGCACCTTTTTTAGACGGAAAGGTTTTTGTTATTTGAAAAGGTTTGTTTCAACTGAAAAAGCTCTTTGGCAATATTACACATGCGCAGGTAACCCTGCTGAAATACTGGTAAGACAGGCTTTTGAATAATGCTCCTTGTCTAGGAAAAACTTGTGAGTTTTTGTCTTCCACTCGAGCAAATCGAGCTTGTCTACGGAAACTTATCAAAGTGAAATTCGTCGTATTTGGAGGGTTCAAACGTTAGAAGGAGCATCACACAGGGTGCTGATGCCAAAGACATAAGCTGTTGAAATATCTTGTGTGGTCTATATACCGACGGACAATTGGCATCATAGCATTTACGACCACTAAGCGTGACCGTAGGATGCTGTTTTGTTTTTCGAAATCGAAACGTGAAAAATAGAGGAGCGAAGTATTTTGGTAATGCACAGATTTTTGGTTCATGATTTATTTTGTGAGCCCTTACAAGAAAAGTGTTCGCTACTTGTAAACGAAATTGTAAAAAGATTCAAAGCTTAATGAGCAGGAAATTGCTCTGAAAGGCGAGGTCTTTAAAATGCTTCGAAAAGAATACTTTCGAAAATCTAAACGTACCCAAAAACCAGGTGTGCTATCGCTTCAAGGTGCAATTGCCAGAATTTATGAAAACTAAGTACTTTTATAGTTGAACCTGTTCAATTTTTAGGTTCTTTTATATTTACATCACTTTAAAGTACATTATTTTGCCTCGCAAAATTTATATTTTTTTCAGATGCCTACTTATTGTTGAAGAAGGGCTGGTTTAAAAAAATTTGAGCCATAAGTTGTTTGTCTGGCCGACTAGAAAACTGTTTTCCCTTCAGGTTTTCTCGCTAAAGTCGAAAGCTAATCGCCAAAATTCAGGGAATTTTTGGCTATAATAAAAAGCCAAAGCCTTTGATCACACTAATGCAAACAATCATGACAAAATCACAACAAGAATGTAGAATTTATAAAACACAAGAATGGCCTTTTAGCTCGATAGAAAAGAAGTTTCATTGAAATCTAGAGCAGTTCACTATGAAAGATGCTTATTTTTACTAAACATTCTCGAATCACACGTTGAAGCGTTCGACAAACCTATTCTTGAACGTGCGATGTAGTAAAGATTTTCACACAGAAAATGCCGCAAAAGGTTTTTTGCAGACGCCCTTTTTTCAGGTCGGTTTCTCTGCTGGTAAAGTTTAGCTCGTCTCGAAATTTTATTTTTAAGCAGCAAATTGCTTCTTCGTTTTGCTTCACCAAATAAACTTGTTTATTTCCTGAAATAAATATTTAAAAATCCACTGCATGTTTCTTCGTACAAAAAAAGAATTATTCACTTCTACGCCGTCCATTTTACTTCAAAGCAATGTGCAGCCTCCCACCGCCATGCTCAGCAAGCGTTAGTCAGCCACTGTGACATCACAAATCTGTTGTTTTTTGGCGTTTTTTCAACTGCTGACCGATGCATCTTGCCATAATTTTGAGACCGTGGGCACATGCATCGATGCAGCTCAGCCACTGTGACGTATTTTGATCCATGCTTTATCCTGACGGCAAGTAAAGAGTGGAAAGATATGCAAATGTCGATGCAAATTAAGTGCGATCGTTGCTCTTTGCTTGAAAACTGATATCGAGGGAGTACGGCGAGATTTTGAAATGGAAGTTGCTACTTTTATGTCGGAATCGAAGGCTTGGAATTTCTTTACAAGGGGTAAAGGTTGAAGGGATATTGCCAGGCGGCCCAGGCCCAGTGAATTGTATATTCCTAAGCATATCAGAAACACGTAGCAGTGTGCAGAGAACTCCGAGCTCTACAGGAAGTATTTGCAATACTTTAGTAGGTTATCTAACGTCTAGCATTATGACTATTTAGGTTAGAGATGATAAATTGGTAATATAAAAATTGAAAGTATCCACTAATAATGATAGTTTCAGTTTGCTAACAACAAGTTAGTACTAAGCTTGACATGGTATACTACAATTTATTAGATAAATATATAATTTGAATGTAGAAGCTTAGAGCGAAGGACTACAAATGCTAACTGGAGTGTTATTTTGAAGACTATAACTAGTATAATACTACTGTTCATAATTTATGTAACATTACTAATTAGTAATGGTTTCAATTGCGTCTAACCATAGTAAATGGACATGGTTTGGAAACAGCATTGAAATTCAACAACACACATTATTCATGTTGTTATCTGGCTTGTGCACGTGTCTATTGTGTTTTTGCTCAGTCGACCAATCACAATGTTTCAAGTTGACTAGCTATCTGTTATGTAACACAATACTGTTGATTCACAGTATGCCATTGGTGGATTTTGCAAGAAAACAATAGATGTGTGAAAACGAACGACTCATATTTTGCATAAGCCAGACAAAAACACAGATAATGAGTGTTAATGAATTTTAATGCAATTTCCAAACCATCGAAGTCCATTAACTATGGTCTGACATTATATGCCAAATTAAAGAAACCCTTACGGCATATGAATTGAAATGTTTTTATTATGTCATTTGTATGAAATGCTACTGTATATTGTATAGTGCATATCTTCCATTTGGAACTAGAAGTTATGGAAAGTGTCTCTATAGAGCATGTTCCAAGTTACTTTGTGGCAAAGAAGATCTTTGTAACTTACGTTGAAAACGTGTATACAGTGTTATACGCCTTCTTTAAAACTCACAAGTCACAAAATCTAAACTTTTAATGAATATAAAAACTCCCAATTTACAAGCGCATGTTATTTGCTTCAGTTCTGTATACCCACGCAATCACTACACTATATTTTACAAACATGAAGTTTTTCGAGTTTTCCCACATTTAATAAAAGACTTAGTCAGCATTCAGCTCTTTACTAATCAAAAGTTGTATGCTTTCCAAATCAGTGGTGGGTTTTGACTATTCTGTTTTTCAGTACATCTTGATTATTGAAACTGCAAATTCGTACAAATATCAAGTTTCCGATTATTTACTCCGTATGCTTAACACGAACTTCCTACTTTTTTCAATGGTGTCTATAATTCGAATATAATGTGCAAAAAGGTACCTTTTTTTGACAAATATGTTCACCTTTTTTGAGCTTATCGCTTCCGGACCAAAAGCAGCAAAAGAGGTACCTTTTTCCAGCTTGTCGCGTTGAGCCGAAAAGCGGAAAAAAGGTACCTT
>JAODVQ020399082.1:0-11087 GCA_025400075.2 Phenganax stokvisi | reverse complement strand
TGTACAGAACACATGAACTGGTTGATCTGGTACAGAGAGGTATTCCTCAGAAATACAGAGTTGAAGTCTGGATGATATACTCTGGTGTGTGTTACATTAGTACACTCTACGTACAGTAGGTAGTATGTGTGTAAGTGTAGGTTATGTTCTGTAATACACTGGGACCGCATAATCTTTGAGTCTTTGTGACAGATATTATCAAAGAGTGATACATGTGCAATTCATGTCTCAGCATAATCCTTTTTGTGGCTATATAGAACTGCTAGTACAGTGGCTCAAGTTACTATAAGAAACACTCTATATACTAGTATGTAGAGAGTATTCACTATAAATGTAGAGTTTGGTTTACACGAATAAAATTAAACTGGTTTAGTAACGGGTTTAAAAACCATGTGCTATTTACACATACACTTCTTAAACCGGTTTAGTATTAGAAGTGTGTAGAAACAAAGTGGTTTGGAAACCAGTTTAGACCGTTTACACCTAAACAGGTTTAAGTTAAACTGGTTTCCAAGCCGATTTAAGGTGTCCGTGTAAGCGGGGCTTAGGAAGTGTGCATACATACAATACAGTACAATCTGTACAACTACCAAATTTCCTCGATTAAACTCTGCCAGTGACGCGTGCCTAAGCTTTATTGTCACCGCCCTCGAATAAACGCCGCACATCTAATTACAGCCTGCCTGCCACACCTTCTTGAGCAGTGTTTCGAGCTGCGCTAACATCACTGCAAGCAACAGGGACATGTCTTCTCATTTAAAGAGCTCCTATGATGCTGCATTCAACCTAGCAGCAGCAGATGTTGAAAAGGCAACAGACAGAGCTAAAAAATATATTAATTGTTGTCGCCCTCGAATAATTGCAGTGGGTTTCAGCTGTGCAAAAAAATAGTAGCCACAACGTTTAATCGAGGAAATACGGTATGTACAGTGTACATACTACAGTATCCAGATTTGATGTACGTATGGACATTATATGCTATACATACATATGTATCAGGACCATTCTACTGTGTTTGTTCTGTGTGTTCTATAGGAGCACTGGACAGACAAGAGAGGTATTCAGAATTATATCCAGAACTAGTTTTCAGGAGTCAGAATGTCAAATGTCTTGCTTTCGATGAGATCGAGAGAGATCTACACAGGTCAGAGGTCATAACTATAGTAGAACCTCTGAACAAAAGACACTTTGGTGCCAACAGTTTCGTCCTTACTAGGGAGGTTGTGCTCATCTTGGAGGTTAAATTATACATATCTAGTTCTATTATAAAAGGGCAGAGTGAGTGTCCCTTGTAGAGAGGTTGTCCTCATCTCGGAGCGTCTTTTATCGGAGGTTCGACTGTATTACTAAATACTAATGTATTAGGAATTACCAGAGCATTTAAATTCTATAAGTAGCATGATGCATCTACTACATAAAGTGTGTACATACATACCTCACAACTTCAAGAGGGCCCCTTTAAACCTAACTCCTACCACGTACATTATGTACTTGTCCAAAAAATAAACATTACATAGTGTTTAAGTAATGGTATGTTTTTGAAGTCAATATCGGAGGAGCAAGAGTGGATCACGTGGATTGTCCATAATGGACATCCTGTTGTTGACACAATAATGAGTCAGTCTCATTTGACATCCTTGTCTCTACTATATGAAATACTTGTATGTGTAGCTACGGAGCTCTCATAACGTCTCCTGTTCAGAGGTTCCACATGTGTACGTACATACAACATTACCACTCCATACTACGTACAGTACTATGTACTATGTATACTCTGTAGGTCTCTCCCAGAGCACAAGGCCTACCAATGTGACAGAGGTATCAACACACTGAGACGTGTTCTCAGAGCTTATGCTCTTCAGAATCCCAACATAGGTCAGTATACTTACATCTCTCCTCCTCCACTCCTCCCTCAGTGCTTTTTATTACTCATACACCATTATTTACTGGTGTAGAGTCTAGCTAGTTACGTAGTACATGTATATATCCCAAGCAAATATTAGTACTTGTAACTAATAGTTGAATTTTCTACCAGTAGCTTATTATGTATGTACTGCAGATGCAAAAATTAAGGGGCTTAAAATTGTGTGGGCAGAGATGTGTGTGTAATAGAGTTTAACTTCCTTATAAAAATTCTGATTGACGCCAAAATATTTTATTCCATTCTACACCCCGTCAAACAAGTGCTGAACACTTTATCATGTGTCCCACCCATTACTAGGATATTGTCAAGCAATGAACATCATAACCTCAGTCTTGCTACTCCACGCCAATGAACAACAGGCCTTCTGGTTACTGTCTGCTATCTGTGAACAAATGTTACCTGAATATTACAATACTAGAGTTGTTGGAGCTCAGGTGGACCAGAGTAAGTCCATATACTCATGGTACAGATAATACAATAGATGCTGCAATTCCTGTAGTACTCCCTCACTCTCCACACTCCTGAAATCCCATCTCGTTTCTCATGCTCAACTTGTGAGACATAAAAATGAGGCTAATATTTGAACAGATACAACTTTTCTGTTCATTGAGCTAAAAAAGGCATCCCTGGTGGGACTCAAACCCACAACCTTTGAATTAGAAGTCCAATGCACTAACTATTGCGCCACAGGGACGTTGACTTTGGGACCTTGACTTTTGTAAGTAGTCTTTGCTTCTCTAATATACTCCTCCCACCATGTAGTGGTATTTGAGAGACTGATGGAGCAGTACCTACAGTACCAATAGCTCTATACTTACAGTTATCTCTACGCATCTTCAATGCATTCCTATCTCTTTTCCACTCGTGAACACCACCATTCCTTCTATCCCCACTACCCTCCTTCTCTTACAATATCCTCCTCCCACCATGCAGTGGTATTTGAGAGACTGACGGACCAGTACCTTCCGGAGCTATATCAACTGTTGAAACATAAACTGAACATTCTGTCAATGATCAGTCTCAGTTGGTTCCTCACTCTCTTCTTCTCCGTTATGGACAGCTCCACCGCCATTGTCATCCTCGACTGCTTCTTTGTTGATGGAGCCAAGGTAACCCTATATCTACTACATATGTATGTGAGGGTGTGGTTATGGATGTGTGTGTTGTGGAGTGTGCAGTACTGTAAGGTGTATTTGTATGTACGTATGTTGCATTAGTGTATGTACAATCAGTAGCTTTTGATAATCTAGGTGGGTCCCAGCCATCGCTGAGTTGACTTTCTGCCACTTATTTTGTCTTGTTGTAGTACATTTATACTTGCTGACATACAACAATGTGGTACATGTTAAAGGAAGTGTAATAGTAATATAAGGCTGTATTTACAGTAGCACAAGTGAAACAAAATTTCATTCTTTCACTATTTTCCATTGTTCTTGATTGGTTTGTTCTATTTTTAGTAACATATCTAAATTTAGCACTTATAATACTACAAGATCACTCTAAGCAATATCTTCACCTTTCTCCCAACGCTGTCCATCAGGTATTATTCCAAGTGGCTCTGATGATACTGAAGTTCATAGAGGCTCCACTACTATCATCTAATGATGAAGCGGAGGCTATTGGTAAACTGAATGAGTTCCTGGCTGAACTGGGCAAGAAACCTGCTCAGGACCACAAGGTTGAGAAGGAAGAGGAAGTCAAGGTCAGTTGATAAGTATAAGTATTCACTGTTCTCAGGGTCTGATGGATTTATTAAGCAGTTAAAGACAGCTTTAAAGCGGGCCAGATTATTTTAAACTGGCCGGTTTTAAATTTCGTCTGGATGATTTTGAATTGCTCAGTGGATTGCTAATTGGTCCCTTACATACATATATGTTGTAATGTTCCACTTTACCTTTTCACGCTCCTCACCTTCCTTCCACCAACACCAACAGAAACAGGCTCCAGTGTCAGTGTACGAGCTGCTCAAACAATCGTACGAGTGTTTTGGATTCATCAGTAATTCTAACATTGAAAGAATGAGAATGGGAGCTAGACTGGAGGTCTGTCACATACTACAGGACTCCACCAGGAGATCTCTCCTCAGAGCCACAATGGAGGGATCCAAATTCACTAGACCTGAACTGGAACAACTCTACTTCTGGTTCCAGGTTTGTGGATAATACAACACCAATCCTGGATGTCAGAATTGTGCACGAGGTCTAATTAATGTGCTCCATAACACACATGTGCATTATTACACTGGGCTGTGGTGCACAATATTCCTTGGGATATATATATAATATACACTACGAAATGGTCTGTGTGACTTGCAAATAGAGTATTTTTATGCTAGAAGAGAAGCTTGATGTTATTATATAGCATTCTAGAAGAACATATCCTAGCCTTCATTGTGTTTTCTTCTACATACGTAGCTGGCGTGTCATAGTGCCGATGCTGTCATTCATAGCCTTTCTATTATGTATACTCCAAATCCATTGTATAATCTGTAAACCGTAATTTATGGCACAATTTCATATGAAATATGGACAAATCAATATGCTTGGCAGCTACGTATGCTATTCATTCTCAATCTCTCCACAGGAGGGACATCAGCAGTCATTGTTCTGGGGTAAAGGGAGACAGTTCAAACTAATGAACAGCAGTGTAGTGAAACAAGAACCAACCATTGACGTAGAAAGATTCTCCATGTTTTTCAGATACCTCTCTCCTTGGGGATTTGGAGAGCACGCAGAGGTCATCTCTCATCGTGCCTTCCAGGTCGATTTGCTATTTACTAACATGGTCCAATTGACTTGTTATGTGTATGTGTGTGTGTGTGTTCCCCTTTCTAGCGTACAGTAACTTGAGACATTTTCGTTATGGTTAAAATTTGATTTGGTCAAATTTTCATACAGCAGTCAGAAATGTACAGCTGTCTGAAATGTACAACTATCTGAAATTACTGTATTTTGTAGTAATATAAAGTGACTACTGGTAGTATGCATATTGTACACATATATGTATGATGTAGTATTATGATAATATCTCTATAGCTGCTAGACACTCAGGGAACTAAACAGATGACGTTTGGAGCATTCACTCAACTGTTCGGAGTCATGAGTAGAACCACACTACAGGTATATACACAATACACTTATGATTTTAGAAGCTAGTGGCAATGTATTAAAGTGTGTTAAAATGTGAAATGAATAGAGTGTATAGTTCATATTGCATACTACCATCACAGGAGAGGTTGAAACTATTGTACTGTCTCCATATCACCAGTTTGACCACACCCACCAACCCCACCCCTCCTCCCAACAGGAAGAAGAAAACTACTAGTAAGTATACATAGGCCAGTGCAACAATCTTGGTATATACAACTGTATAGTTAGAATGCTACACATTATAGTATTATAACACTAGAGCTGTTGGAGCTGTAAAGATTGTCATCCTTTGTGTATGCTGTGTTATGTGGACAATAGAGAGTGAAGATACAGACGTGTCACCAGCTGTTGAAGTATATGAGCAGTCAGCAGTGGGTGTGGTAGGGGGTGTGGTCAGTGATGATCCAGAGGTTGGAGTGGAGGCTGAGGATGAACACGTTGCTGTTCCCTGTGAGTTTACTTCCTTAGCACAACTTCACTTTTCTCTCTCACAATTGTGAAGTATATAGTACATCCTGAAAGCTTTAGAGTGGAAAGTGCATTTGTGTTTACTGCATTCACTGCATTCAAATGTAATACGTATCTGCATGTGTAATTAAAAGCACACATTGTGACGCAGGTACACACACGCAGGCACGCAACACACACACAATCGACACCCTTACACACGAAGTATATGCAAATCGACTAAAGGAACTTTTGCTTGTCGAGACCAAACAAAGACAGTGTGCTTTAAAAGGAGTGTACACCAATGCATATGCTTTAACCCTTGTTTCGGAGTGTTTGTGAATGCTCAGTTGCGTACATAACACACACACACATACTGACACATGCAAATACATGATGTCCGCATGCGAGGAGAACTTGTGTCTACTACATAGGCAATTCTTGCACGATTCAAACGTTAGACATTATTACTAAAACTATCTAGATGTACTATAGCATTAAATATAGTGTTTCCTATCCTCTGCTGCAGTGCCAGTGAAATCAGGTAGCATAGATGCCATGTTATTAGGTAACATTGAAGATCCATCACAGTCACCACTGGGTCCTACTTACAGCCCTCCCACTATGACGCAGGTATATAGACACACTTCTTTACATACCATTTTTTGTTTGAGTTTATAATAAGTGGTTAAGATCAACAAAATAGGTTTTAAATGACAATTTAAGAAAAATAGGTGTATATAGGTAACAGGTTAATTGATAAAATCCCCAACAATTATTGCAATGACAATCTGCAAGCCCAGCTTTTGATAAACTGTCATAACATAACACCGATAATATTTTAGCTACTGATCTAGGAGTGCAAGTGTGTACAGCCCCATTAGCAAAAGCCTAAAAAACTATTCTTACTATATATTAACCCTCCTATCTCTATTTGCAATACAAACAGCCAGAGTATATCCAACTGACAAAGACTCTCTACACTCTACTACAAGACTCACCTGATGAACAACAACTCTTTGCAGCTGTCGGGAAAGTGGCTCAAAACTTACTTCTCCTCGGAGAAGAAAATGCTCGATTGATTCCCGATGGTGCCCCCTTCCCTCCTGCCTGCACCTCACCATTCACCATCACTCCTCCCTCTGTTTCACCATTCTCATCCTCCCCCGCCTCAACCGCACCCTCCTCACCTCTACTCCCTGTCAAAACAGAAGCTAAACCAACTCAACTAAATCCAGTGACTACTACGACTCATCCTCTGGCTATAGCCATCAGTAATACCTCACCAAGTAGCATCAGACGAAGTGAGAGAGGGAGAGAGAGTACAGAGTTAAAGGAGAGAGTGTCGGAGGAATTTACAAGGAGAGCTGGAGAGAGAGAAACACAGACATCAGAGGGAGAGGAAGGGAAAGGGAGCAGTGGGGAAGGAGATGGAGAGACACTCAATGAAGAGAACAGAGAGTCAGAGACTAAGCCAAGGGATGAAGAGAGAAGAGGACCAATAGAACCATCAGTACACATTTCAAATACCAATAACACAAACATCACTACCACCTTTACCTCAACAACAACAACTACTAGTGAACATGTTACCTCTTCAGCTCCAACCTCATCACTCCCAGTCAGTGTGACAGCTGATGGTGACAGAGTAGGCAAAGCTATGGAAGCTGAGGTGATCACAGAAAAAGGTGCAGCCAAGCCAAGCCCTCCTACTGCTGAGCTGGCCGTGACGAGTGACGGACGAGGTAGCTCTGAGGTGACCACACCAGAGGACAGTTATAGATCTGCTCTCTCTACACCCGAGATGAGTCTTAATCTCAGGAACACTGACAACCAAACTCATTCTCATTCTCCTGTTCCTGATTCCACAACTGAGTCTAAACAACAACAGGAGGCTTCAAAGTCAGATGCTTCATCATTACTCTCTCACTCATTTCAACCTTTTCCACAAAAGGTGTGTAACAAAAGCATTGAAAAAGTTATTCTTGGGTTGGGATTTCCTTTTATGAAATGGTATACACACCTATGTATGTAATTTAATTGAAAGTAATGCTGATAAGAACTCTATGGGGGTTAGAAACCTTTTTGACTGACAACCTCTCTACAATTGACACTACTCTAATAGAGTTGTGTACTAAGGCCTCCCGGATAAGGACAGCTGACTATTCGTCCCAAAGTGCACTTCCCCATCATCCCACTGTATCTTATATCCTCTGCCCATCTCTCTGTACTAGGTTGAGGAGGAGGACAGCACAAAGTGGTACATATCATTTGAGCAGTTCATTTCCTCAGTACAGACAGAACCTGATCTCTGTCAGTTCTTTGCTGAGCAGAACACTATAGATCTATGTAGTTCATCAGTTGATCCTGTACTCTCTGCTTACACTAGAACTGTACTGGGACTCACTTAGGATTACATCACCACTTTTTGATATTGTCATAACTCTAGAGTTTTATTTCTCTGTTATACGGAGTTTCTTCTGCATTATGCATAATGTATAGCGAAACCCCTTATAACGACCCCCCTAAAGAGTGGACAACCCCTCAATAGAGGACAAGGCCTATAAAAATTGTGCATTATTGAGGGTTCCAATGTATCATAGAGAGAGGATGTGAGTATTATGCACTGTACTGGTTGCATGATAACAGAGAAGTTAGTTTTATCTCCAGATTAAACAGCTTAGGATAACAGCTAGTGGCTGTGATGACATAAATTTAGCAATAAAAATGAAACATCATGGCTCGCTATATCGTATAGATGGTATATATATAGATATGGCGAACATTAAATTTGGTGAAATGCTGACCTTTGTGCTCTTTACAAGTTAAATTTGGCGAGTCTGTGCACATGCGTGCATCATGACAATAGAGTGGGCGCTATAAATTGGTGAGTTTTAATTTGGTGACTCCTTCAAATTCAAACACCTCTTACTATTAGCAAGCATGCGCAATAAAACTTGATTCTGTGGTGAAAAGGTTAATTACAAGTGGTTATATAGCTACATGCACAGAATACAAATAATAGATGGTAATAATAATCTGCATCACGCAATAAGTTATGTCACTTGTAAAAATGAAAACAAAGGAAACTGGTATAATGATTAAAATAATTAAAATTGAAGTAACTTGCACGACGTGATTAACAAAAACAGTGTTAACTGGTATAACGGTTACAAATGATCGAAGTAACTTGCATGCTAGATATGGTAGGTTTCTATTAGCCAATCTTTCACATCTTCCCACTCTACTGTCTTCCATTCATCTGGAATATCTGTCGGTGCATGACCAAAAAAATCCGCTATTTCTTCAGCGCAATTTCCAACAAATCACTTCCAAAATAATGACGTTTCTAGAGATTTATCAGCAGTTATTGACCATTCTGGGTATAATTGAGCATAATCTTTGTAGGGATAGCATTTCCAATCAGATTCTTTTGTTCTGAAGTTTACATTGCTATCGGCAACAGAATGAGTACAAATATCCAAGACCATCTTGTTACTTTCTTCCCAACGGGTTCCACCAAGGCATCGTGGACGATGTTGAGTGCTATGTTTGACGGAATGGCTTGGTAGTGTCAGATCACATTGAGCACTACAAAATGGACACTGTGCAGTACAGCCAGCCACATTATCAAAGATTAAATGATGGAAACTACCCCTTTCTGTAACCGATTTGTACTTGATGTTAGTGAAGAATTCTTTCAATTGCTTTTGAAGTTCCATAAGTCCTGATATTACTTCCTTGGAAAAGAAGTTTACATCTGTAAACTCTTGGCCCTCGGTATACATTTGATGTTTCAATAACGAAACTTTGAGTTTCCCTTCTATCGACTGCATGTTAAATCGTTGCATCCAATCACTAATCATGACTGGTTCATTTGGAGAAAGAGAAGAAGTTACCAATTTAACTTCTGATATTAATGTATTCATTTTACTGTGTAATTCAGAGACAGCAATTCGAGGGAGAGAGCCAGAATCACAATGTTCCCCCAGAAATTTATCAGACCAGATCTCAATACTCGATCTCACGTCATTCAAATAACCAATACAGTATTTGCATCCCTTCTCTTTAGTTTCTGGTTTGTTTAACATTTCACCAATACTCAAAAGAATGTTTGCAATAAAACTTGGCTTATCTCTAATAAATGGGAACTTCCCCCTCATATCCTGAACAATTAATGATGGCACACGTTCTAGTATGAACTCCTTAATTGGCTCTTCCAACTGGGCACACAGAGTGTCTGCTACAATCTTCTCATTACCAATCTTCGAATACATTTTTAAAAATATACTTTTAAATTGAGGCTTCATTTCTTTTTCAATATATTCCTTTGGGTCATGTTTACGTCTAAATTTTTCAGCCATTGTCTCAAAAAATTTAATTGCGCAACCACAAGAAACGAGGGCAATATCAACATCATATTCTTCTGTAAATTGAAATCCTTCTAAATCTCTTGGTTTCCTGTCTTGCAATAGACGTAATAGTTCAGTTACTAATTGAGGGCTGAAATTGCGATCAGATTGTCTTAGAGTTTTCAAGTGGTATTCCACAGCAGAAAGTGTAGTCTGTGTATGATTTTGAGCTACACGAATGAATTTGGCAGGACTCGGACTGTAATTGAGTAATCCAAACATATGGCTTACTTGTGATACTTTTATGTGCTGCTCAGACACAGTAAGGGCCAAGCGTACACCAAATTCTCTCAGAGGCTTTCCAGAATCACTTAATTTATCTGTGACATACTTTCTATAATGGCTTTGAAAGGCATCTGTAAGACACAACTCAGTCATTTTTGCTACATTTGTGTTAGGGAGCGCTTTCATTCTTGGTGTCAAATTCATAATCCACTGCTTCCACTTCATTTCGAATAAATCTACAAGTTTTTCTGTTGTCATGGATTCATTTCCGTCTATTGTTGATATCAGTTGCTGAATATACCCCAATATTGTAGTATTCAGTTTACTCTTTTCATCATCAGCTTCAGCTCTATCACTCTGAGATTGGTATACTTGTGAAATATGATCTTCAGCATGTTTCTCTAGTTTTTCACGGAGTAGCTGTAGCCTTGGTTGTATATCTGGCTTCCACTTTAGCATAATTTTGTTGTTTGGCTCATCAAAAAAGTCGATCATGAGTGTTTCATATTCTCTGAATTTCTTCAAAGTAAATTCTTGCAATGACTGCAAGAGTGAAGCATGTGTTGCATCTAAGTCTTTTGGTAGGCAGCTATGAATTCTCTTTTCTGCCATTTGTTCCCATTCGCTCATTTCTCTTCTGAAATCCCAAGTCCAATCTCCATACTTTCCTTCCAGGGTCTTAAATGCAACAATTTCAAATGTGTTTTTGAATGTGAACACAAAATCTTCTTGAAGTATAGCTTTCCACAAACTTTCTAAATGCCTACTTATGTCAGGGATGGTATGCTTAGGAGATGCTTCACAAGATTTGATTATTGATAATTTTAGTTGTTGTGCCTGTTTGCTGTAGCTAGCACTGACTCGAGCCATAGGTGGAATACCATTCCAGAGATCAGGGAAAAATGACACATCTTTCTCATAATCAAAATT
>JAODVQ020398973.1:0-11088 GCA_025400075.2 Phenganax stokvisi | reverse complement strand
ATATAGTAGATTGAGTAGGTTTAGTGTAGTCTGTAAATACGCAATTCAGCTTTGCAGCTGCATATGTATTTAATTTTTACAATTACAATTACAATTACAACATTTCGGTTGCTTCTATACCTCCAATTAGTAAAACAAAGTGGTATAAGTACATCAAAAGAAAATAAATTTTGTTTAGGCCAGTGACGAAGAAGAGAAGCAACTACTTATTTTCGTTGGTTTAAACTGGTGTGCGTTGTCCATCATGATACCATCATTGATCGTCATCGTATGTTTATTGTAAGTTCAAACTACATGCATGTCATTCATGTAGCTACATCTTCTTTATTCCTTACAACTTCAGACCAAATGAGGAGTGTTTCAAACGGCTAGTCGATGAACCGCTGAAACATGCTATAACTGTCTTTTTATGGCAGATGAGCAGAAAAACGCACTAATCTAGCAAAAAAAGATGGCGGGGAGTTTACTAGAGCCCTTAGTTATAGTGAATTGGGTGTTAAAGATCAGTTTCTTTTGCTAAAACATAGTTTCCTTATTTTCTTTTAGAAAATGCAGGAATGAACGATTTAACGTTCATACGAACCTTATTTTGGCATTTACGTTTCGAATAACAACATTTTTTGTTCATCATTATGGAGATTTGGCTGCATCGGACAGATCACGGGTGCGCTAAGCTATTTTGGAATAATTACGTATAATTTCGCATCCCTGTCCTCGAGATTTCAGCTCTAACGATGAATATCTAGCATTGAAGCTAAAGAGATCACTGTTTCTTGATTATCGGACTATACTTTAATTATGACACCAAATATGCAGTACATCATCCGTTTTAGTTAGATTTCTTTTTTTAAAAAAAAGCTTGAAAAAAACAGATATTCTATGTTCATATGTTGAGAATTGTAAGCTCCAAGTCCAAGCCCGTGCAGAGATATTGGTGTGTTGTACTAACAATCAGTTAATTTTGTAGGTCTCCTGCAACATTTTCTGGGTTCTGAACCGTTATTTTGCGGCCGCTGAGATAATGTGGATGTTGAACGAAGCGTTACTTCTACTGAGAAAGGTTGTTGTCATATTTGATAAGAAAAGCTACTTCAAACACTATTTACTCATTGGATGGGGTAAGAAATGGTAGATCGCATATTCGGAATATTCGCATTTAAACTTGTAATCAGGGATCATGCGATGTTAAATGCTTTTCATGCGAGCGCAATAGAATTGGATTTACAATAGTTTTGTACCTCACCCGATATGTCATTTTTCCTGTTCTAGAAATTTAAGATATTTTATCTCATGCTAAAATTTGTTCTATATTTTATCTGTTATATATTTTATTTGTTACACATATCATCAACGACAACTTAAATGTTATTTTCAGGATCTCCAGTGGCATTTATGGCTGCATACATCCCAACCATAGTGTTTAAAGTTGATCGCTCGCCTAAAAGGTTTCTCCTCTTTCTACAAATATTTCAACTGTTTTATTGTATGTATCGTATAGTTACGCGCGCCAAATCCTACACATATCGATCACGCCAGGTCTTTTACTGTTTTGTCGTTCTTAGATGTTGGATGTATTACAAAGATTCAATGTACATGCTGGTGTTGTACGTGCCACAGGTTATAGTGCTAGTTGTAAGTGACAAGTTTCAAATGATCATTATGCTGCGCCTGCGCTTATAATTGCATGTTTTGCAATTATTTGTTTTGACTTTCTATACCAATAAAAGTTACGTTCCTCTGTTCACATATTCATATAGATAGATGTTATTGCGTTGATTTACACTGTCTCAGTTTTCGTGCGAAGACAAAAAAGTCAGCAGAAAAATGATTTTGTAAAACTAAGGTACAGCAATCACGCATTTAATTAGTCGCTTCATCATTCACCACACCATTACGATAAATCAATCAGAATTCGAATTTGTTCGCAATAATTAGCCAATCCAACAGAATTAGCTAGTGAGAGATAGCGGCAGTAATAATGTTTAAAAACTGTTTCATACGACTAGTGAGTGGTTGAAGCCAGCCATCAAAAACGATTGTAGCTACTGTAATCCGTTTTCAAATTTCAGGAAAGCCATCAAGGGAACACTTATCCTATCGCCCTTGCTCGGAGTTATTTATTTATTAATATTCTTTGTTCCGGTGAATGCTCCAGTTTGGTATCATTATTTCTTACACATCGCGTACCCAATGCAGGTAAGGTTTTTTAACTTAAATAGTGTAAATAGTGACGAAAGAAACCGATTAAAACAAGTAATTGCAGTCGTGTTTTTGTTCACCGTGCGCACATTGGAGTTCCATTGTCCTTCATACTGAGCTTTTATCTCTAGTTTTCCGCTTCCACGAGATATCGAAAGTGAATGAAATACGCAAGCAATTCCAAATAAAACACGTTCCAGTTTGAACCCTGACATACGAAGTTCTTCAAACTTTGATTATGTTTTAAGGGAACCTTGGCTTGTTTGGTGTATATTACATTCAGTGGTGAAATGATAAATAGAGCGAGATCAAAATACCAATCATCTCTTCGAGGAACACGCACGATGGAAAATGTAAGTTATACCTTAACAAACGAGGCGTTGTCATCGTCTTTTAAGTAAATGTTTTGAAGAATTCTTAAGGAATGTTTGGTGTCCTATAGGGTTACTCGTGGGGCACTCGTTCCAGAATCTTAGACAGGTCAATGCGATGCAAAACAGTACCACCCTCTCCCAATCCATCAATCGATCCAAGTGGTCTCTCTCATTCTTCACCACCTTGTGACGATGGATCCAGGTGTGGATGTCCTGACGCACAAAACAGAATTCGACTCACTAGTGGTGATGAGGATGAGGACTTTGTTTAAGTCGAATATTTGTATGGATGCCATCGCTCGCTGGTTTAAATCAAAACATACACAATTAAGGCAGATCCAGACTGGAGTTCGGTGCTTCCCCAAAGAAGAAGGATTTTGTCCCTTGCCCAGCAAAATCTCTGCTCAAAGTCGCATATAAGACGCAGAGGTTGTGCGATAGGTACATAATTCTTTGAGAACTGAGGAAATGCCTGCAACAATTAAGCAGTGCCCTGTAAATACTTGTAAAAAATTGAATAATGAATATGCATGGTCACACTATACGTTTTTTCAATAACTATCGTCCGCTTGGGCTACGTTTAGCTTAATGACATATTTTGCATTCATGTTTAAGTTATTTCCATGATAACTTACAATACATTGGAGCATATTATACTTCGTTCCCGTGGAGAATCATTCTTCAACGCATGCAGACTCAAAAAGAGTTCGCAATGTGCATCTTTCAATCTGATCAGAAAAACGTGATTAGCAACTACCGCTTTAACGGACAATTCTCATTTTAGACTAAATTTCAATCTAGGCAAAAAGAAGTGAATTCATCTACGCAGCTGGAAAGAATATATCAAGTGAAGTAAAATTGCAAAGTTTCGTCGCAAAAGGTTGAAAAATGCGGGAAATATAGCCCTGCGAAGTTTGCAAATTTAGCACATACTTTTTAAGCGAAAAATTTTTTACCATATTTGAGTCGAAAATGACCCAAAAATGGTAACAATTTTCACTCGTAGTAGAAAAATATAATAAAATTGCAAACTTCGCAGGGCTATATAGCTCGTATTTTCCAACCTTTCGCGACGAAACTTTGCAATTTACATCACTTAATATGTTCTTTCCAGCTGCGAAAATGAATTTATTTCTTTTTGCCTAGTTCAAAATTTGGTCCATAATGGGAATTGTCCATTGACATGAAGGCTTCAAAATTTGTCGTTTGGTAAACTGGTGTTGTTATTCTTACAGTGACTCTTCATCTTCAAAGTTCTACTTTCGTGTCACTGTCTTCTTTTTTCACCTCGACAACAATTTTCCCACAATTTTTATTAGTTTCCATCATGATATGAGCCTGCTGAATGTCTGCCATCTTAAAGATCTTGCCCACAACTGGTTTAAGTACTCCTTTGTTAAAACTAGCCAAGCAATGTTCACTGAATTCTTCCACAAGATGCTTCTTGTACTATGAGAAAAAAATGGCACTGTTTATTGTAAATGTAGAAAGATACAGAGCAGTACAATGTGTTTACCAACCTCAAGTGATCTACTTCTTAACGTAGTGGCAATGAGAGACACTCTCTTCCGAAGTAAAGCACTAAGAAAGTTGCCCTCAACATTCCCTCCCCCTAGTAATCCATACAAAATCCAGCGACCATCTGTTGCAATACTTGCAAGATTTTTATCAACAAAAGAACTTCCAACACAATCCAAAATGATGTTAGCTCCAGTGCCTATATAAGAAAAGATATGCTGTCATAGAGTATATTAATTACACTTGATACAGATGATTAAGTACAACTAACTAATCACCACTCCAGTTTGAAAATATGAATGAACAGTAGCTCAGCAACAAATTGTAATAAATGCTAAGTTATGGCATAGGTTACAGTCAGTACAGAATGTTACATCATAGAATGTGATATCATTCTTGGTAGGTGTTGTATAATTGTGGTTATTTTGAAATGCTCAGGGGTCTCTTTAAATAGATTTGCTCATGATATGGAAAATACCATCTGTTTTCCTCAGCACCATGTCAGAGAAGTCTTCGTTCTTGTAGTTAGCCGTTCCGACCACTCCAATACTTTCTGCCATGTCCAATTTTTCCTGTGATCCTGCAGTGGCCAAAGCATGAGCGCCAGCATGATTTACAAGCTGTATTACAGCTGTCCCGACTCCACTTCCTGCAGCATGAACTAAAACATGTTCACCTGACTTCACATTAGCTAGAAGATGTAACAATTGGTAAGCCGTGAGCCATACTTCTGGAATAGCAGCAGCATCTGAGAGAGCAAGATTTGCTGGAACATACATAACTAAAGCTTCATTCACAGAAACAAATTCTGCATAACCACCACCTGTTGATGAAATGCCATCATATCATTGTCACAATCAAGCAATACTAGTTCAAATACTTAAATTTCTGAAATCTGATGTATAATGGATTACATATTCCTAATGCAGTACTGCCCCTTGTTTGCTTTACTTACTGCCAAGAAGGGCCATCACCCTTTCTCCTTTCCTGCCCAAAACAAGAAAAAAATTGTATTCAACACATAGATCTAGGAATTAAAGGAACAGGAATTTGCAATCTAGACACAGAGGGAAGAGGTTACTATTGAAAGTGACACAAACAAAAGAGAAAACAAATTATATATATACACATAAACATATGAAGAACCACCAGCAGCACTACAGACACTTGATTTACTACATCTGCATATTTTTAGTCATGAAGCTCTGGTCCCGACTGGAAAGCTTGTGAAGCCTTGCAAAAATCTTGAACAAACAGTGTCACCCCAGCTGCTCAACCACTTGGTTAATTACCTAAATCTAATGAAAATATGATGCACTCACTGATCCCAACAGAACTAACCTCCATTGCCTGATGCAGTTCAAACCGATATCTTCAATTATTCCAGTTGCTTCCAGTCCTAAAATGTTTGACTCTCCTTTTGGAGGAGAATATAAACCTTTTCGTTGTAGTATATCAGCTCTGTTTATTGCAAAGTAATGAATCCTAATTAACACGTGTCCATCTTTAGCACTTGGTTTAGCAACAGTTTCAATACTGAGGCCCTCCGCTCCACCAGGCTGATGTACAACGGCCTGCATTACGTTACTTTTAGTGCAGACAAGAGAAAAACGTAGAAAAGTTGCAAAAACCACAAGTATTTCACTCAAGAAAAGTTTTTTTACAAATACCAAACTAAACATCACACCCTTTGAACACCTCTAAGGAACATTTGCAGTGTTTCCATAACACACCCATCAGATTTCCCTGATTTTTTTGTACCACTGCCACTGTAGGCATTGAACTTTTTCGTCAGCATGGAACATTCAACTTTTTTTGTCAGCATTGGGCATTTAATCCCAAAGAACTGCTGGCTCTATGTTTTTTATTTCCTCAAAAACCACGTGCTGTAATATGGCGGGGAACGCTGATTTAAGAGAAGTGAAAGACGAGCTTATTAAGCCTTGCAAATCGTCTTTCCGTTTTGCAACAATCAACTAGCAATACAGGTAAGTGCATTACTATTAAGTTAGTATATATTTCTGTCAATTCTATGCTATTTATTATAAACAAACGCAGTGTAAAATTTACTTATTTTTTGGAGGAAAGTGCCAAACAAAGTGCTGGCTTTGTTCTCAGTTACTGAAATTGTTTTTAATTTGATGTGCTCTAAAAGTAGAAACACAACCACGGAAATTCTTCGTCGCTTTCTTGTACGACGACAGCTTTTGTCAATTCTTGGAGCGTTCCATTTTAACTATTTTATTAAAGTTTCAGTGATATTTTGTCTATGAAGAATTTTGGGCGAATTTTTGAGCATTTTCAGGGCAATTTTAATAATTGCAACGGGGAAATTTTTGTACTTTCTGTACTTGGATGGAGAAATTTTTGTTTGGGAACACATGATAGTGAAGTCTTACTTCATATTTCATAGGAAAGGCAAACGACGCTCGCACAAATCATTTCGCTGAATTCTAAAACTGGAGCCTGGAGGAAAGGTATTGTTATGAAGTATTACGTATCTTCCCTTTTTTAATGTCCATGCATGTTTCTGCGCTCGCGACTGTTTATGACAAAGCAAAATTGCAAGCGTTAAAAATAGAGGGGTTAAATGGGAATGGTCCTACGATACATTTGGGAGAACATACTTCAGATATAAGTAGTTATACTTCAGACAGGATTATAATTAAAAGAAAAAAATCAAGTTTTAGGTACACGAGTGTTGGACACAGAAGGTATAGTGAACCTCCTAGCTTCAGGTGCGGTTTCGATAATTGTTTTTGCATGTTGGGTGTTGGCATGGGTGTTGGTCCCGTAATAGGTAGCATGCGGGTACTATAGGTTGCAGGTGTTGTCAACGAAAAATCTTCGTCAACTCAAGGTAACATTCAACCATTTTCGTATTTGTACTATAAGTTCATTTTGTCGTTCAAAACGAAATCTGGACGACAAAGCATATATAGACAGTCGTTTTAAACTGGGAAGTCCCAAAACTAGTATGATCTGATGCACTCTGTGGTCCTGGGTTTAGGTAAAAATGACTACCTGGACAACTTTTTTGACAACTAGGTACATTCTTGCAAATTCTAGTATTCAAGACATTGTAATATAAATGTACGCAAATAGTTCAACGACAGCTTCACGTTACGGTCACAAATACACTTTCTTAGTTCCTATTAACTCAACTCTGAGCATGTTTGTGACAGCAACATGAGGCAGTGCAGTTTTTCCAACAAAATATAGTCACCTCGTTTTGTTAGAAAAGTGTACAGTTATACTTCTTATTAGACATTTCTTGTGCCTAGCAAACGACCTATATTTTTAGTTTAATTAAAAGATTAGTGTAAAATTAGTGTATAATTCGATATTCGATACCGTGTCAAAAAACTTTTAAAGCTTTTTCCACGGACATTTTTCACAAACACACGACGTCGCTTCTTTAATTTGGTAGGTCCTCTTCTTGTTTCCAGGGCAGTTTAAGGTAATCGTTCTTACAGCATAACCTCCAGGTTTACACGTCTGGCAATCCATTTTGAAGAGACCATCCAATATCGGTCGGAAGTTAGGACCCGTGACGCACTTTCCCATACACGTGCCTACAATAAATACATATGACGTTTCATCACATGCATCTCTTCTAATTGCTATATTCGGTGTTGTAAAGCGATGTCTACAAGTTTTGGAATTGCTCAATATCATATGGTTCTTTTTAAAACCTACTGAACAAGTAAAGAGTGCATACTGAGTTATAGTAGTTCTCATTGATTGCTCATGAAGTTTACGGAAGTAGGTTTCTTTCTTCAAGATTTGAAATAATATAAGGTATAAATACAATATAAATCGGTACTTTACTTACCGATTTTTTCAGGCTGTGGACTCACACAGCCATCAATCTTCACTGGAACTACTCTCTTCATGAAAGCGCATCTTTTAGCTATATAAAGATATTAGGAAAGGAGCTAGGAGAGTTGAATTGAATAGCGGTTGACTTAGTATGCAAGGCAGGTGGATAAAAATTTGTAGCCGAAGTTAGAGTATTTTATGGCGTCATTTTAAATCTTTGCATGTCCAGTGACATCGTGAAAAGTCCACACCAGACATTTCGACGTCCATGTAGTTTTTTTGGGGAGTTAATTTGGCAACGCGATTCTGAGATTGTGACCTTAGTGGCAGTTGCTCCCTGATTTTTATTCCTTCATGCAGAAGAACTTCATAAATGCAAAACGGGTGTCCTGTGCCAACGACATAAAAACATACCTGAACACATGTTTTCTGAGAAAGAAGATAATTGATCTGTCGCATCTTCAAATCGCTTCACCATTAAGAGATCAGCGTCGGATTGCACAAGTTTTTCCAATTGTTGTTTATCTGCTTCTCCTGAACCAATCACGACGATTCTAACATTTCGTTTATGTAACTTAGTCGCTATTTCTTCCAAAGGTGTGTTCATCGAACTTGCGGCTTGTGCTCCGTCCGTCAGTACAAACAGTAGTTTCGGTACGGTCGAATCTCTCATGCCATTCTCGGCCGTGAAAATCTTTGTCAACGCCATTTCAAGAGCTTGATCCAAGTGCGTTGTTCCTCCGATCATTGGTAGCTCGTGTACAAGTTGCTTGAACTCGACTAATTCTTGGAATTTGTTAAATTTCTTATACATGGCAGCAGAGCTACTGAACAAGACTACACTTGTATGACTGTTATCGGGTTCAACTTGCATTTGTTCCGCAATGTGTTTAACCAAACTCTTCTCCTTCTCATAGTTACAGTCACGCATGCTAGCAGAAGAGTCGATCAGGAATCCAATATCAAACTTACACCTTTTCTCTAAAAGAACAAAAAAGTCCATCGTAATTTTAAAACCTTGATTTCAAATTAATGGTTATTGTACAGCTTGAGCATTCTCATTTTCACGTTCGCCCTTAGCTACTTTCGCTGACTTTCACTAACCTACACATTCTTTTCCATTGCCTGAATATCCATCGCGACAAATACATTTATATTGTCCGGCAGTAGTGTCAAAGCATGTGGCAAATCTGTGACAGTCATCTGCTGGTGTGCCACATATTTTGGTCCCTGGAAAATAAACGCAAAATGGTACTTTTAATAAAATGTAACGAGAAACAATAACGTATGCAGTTTAATTGAGCTAAACAACTTATCTTCAAATACAGTACAATAACCAAAACTTCTTGTAATTCTGCACTACCATCTGATCTGTATAGCTAAGCAGTGAATAACTTACTTGGGCAAACACGAGGCACAATCTTCTTAATGGTAGGGACTAATTGGTTGTAGTCATCTACATGGAAGGCATTTTCTGGAATTCTGACCATATCATTTAACTGATCTCTTGCCATTTCTCTCTTCAAATCAATACCGATTGCGATGACATCAATGCCCCGCTTAAAGAACGGCTTTACAGCATCGCCGACATATACGTAACCAGTCTTTTCTCTGGTCTGGAGACCATTAGTGATCACTATGACCACTTTATGTACACTGTCATCGTACGAACGTAGCCCTTCATTAGCGATTGCAACTTCACGGTAAGCAACCTCCAAACCTCGGTGAGTTTTAGTAGTCCCTCCAGGTAATGGACCTGGCATGAACTTTGCAGCCTTATCAAATTTCCCAGGAGTTCTACTTTCTTTAAGAGAAATGATCTTTTCGCCTTCATCGCTGAACGATACAATAGCTCCTTGCCCAATAATTTCTTTCTTCTTGTTCTTCACACCAATTCGCAGTTCCTTGCCAACTTTTTGAATGAGTTCACGAATCTTCTCATACGCGGCTCCACTTAAACTTGCTGATCTGTCGACCACGAATATTGCATCGGTCTTTTGCTCGCAAGCTAAACACCAACGATAATTCAATTTTAAAAACATTGCAAAATGAAATAAGGCGTAGCTACGATTTAAACGGCTATGAAGTTTCTTGAAGGAGAGGAGTAAGGCCGACTTTCTCTGCCAGTACGTTTAGCAATATCATTAAAAACTTTTAGGTACAATTTTGGATCACGAAAATTTCAATGAATTGCATAGACTATTCGGTACGGACAAGAAGCTAGGAATACAGTGAACGGGAAGCGAAAGCACTGTAGGTATTTCGTAAAGAATATAAGGAACGGCGAGGAGGCGCTTACCTGCAACAGGAGTTTTTACACTGATGACATTTGACGGTGGACCATAGCCAGAGGCGTTTTTCGCCCTCACAACAACTTCGTAAGTTGTGTCTTCAGTGAGGTCTGTAAATTCTGTATAAAGCGGAGCATCTGGAGTTTCAGGTTTCATTGTCGTACAATTTTTATCTCCATTGTCCATATCTTTGTAGCAGACCAAGTACTCAATGATATCATCCAGTCGAACCAAATCTGGCGGAGGTCGCCACGCCGAACTTATAGTGTTAGGACTCTCAGGAATGACTTCAAACAGCAGTGGACCGTAAATGTCAGCACCTTATTTGGCATTAAGTGAATGAAGATAAACAAGAATAGAGATGAACATTCCATATGCATTGTACTTACAAATTTCGAGAAGTAAAAAAGTGTAATCTAACTGTAATCATTGATACTTTGACTAAATATCAAGTTTGACTGGTCAACAAACCTTCGCAATTCTTCTTTCCATCTCCAGTATACCCTTGAACACAAGTACAAGAATACTGCCCCGGGCCATTGTCCTTGCAAACCGCGTACTTATGACAATCTTCGTTACCACTACCACATATTTTAATTTCTATATCAACAGAAAATTGCCTTCCAGGAAAACTGTAGAGAAGACTAAAACTGGTTTTGCTGACCAACGTTATGCGCTATTTGATAAAAAAAATCTCAAATTTTTCAACACAAATTTGCTTCGGAAAACACTAGTTATGCGCCACTTAATAAATTGGATTCAACTTGCGGCAAGCATCCACGGTTAATAGACAGCTACTCGTAAAGTTCATTTCTCTCACCTTCACAACTCTTTCCATCGCCAGTATAACCTTCATTACAAGTACAAGTATAAGTTCCAGGTCC
>JAODVQ020398972.1:0-29905 GCA_025400075.2 Phenganax stokvisi | reverse complement strand
CATACACTAAAAGGAGAAAAATCGCAGCAAAAATCGCCCGTGTGAACTGGCCTTTTGAAATGTCTCTTTTATAGCATAGCTACAGCTGTGAACTCGTAAGTCTCTTAAAGACGCTGATTTTTCCAAACAAACAAACTTGTACAAAGCAACTCACCAACTGATCTATGGCCTGTTGAGCATCACGTAATAAAGCTTTAGCATTCTTCAAGTCTTGTTTATATCTCTTGCCGGAGCTACTATGTTCATGAAGATGTTCCACTTGATTACGGAGATCCATCAACTTTCGTTCACTTTCGTTTCTTGCTTTCACAGCTTGGGATAATTCGTGATGTTCATCTTCCACCTGAGCCTCGAGTGTTTTGATCTGCAGTAACATAAAGAGTAGATACGTTATGTAACTCACATGAATGTGATCGCAAAAAACAGGCCAATTCTTTTTTAAGCCTGTTTTCCACTAGGCGGAATTTTCTGTGCGGAAAATAAATCTAGAAACGTGATTGGTTCACTCTGCGGAGAAATTTATTGCTAGCCAATCAGCTTGGTAGATTTATATTCCGCATGTAAAATTCTGCCTAGTGGAAAAAAGGCTTAATGCTGCATTTTGCAGCGCGTAGTAGAAAAATATACAAAATTCGCAGGGCTATATTTTCCACATTTTACAACATTTTGCGACCAAACTTTGCAAATTTACTCATTTTAGGATGCGCTTTTAAGTTGTGGGGAGATGAATTT
The DNA here is from genome assembly GCA_025400075.2 of Phenganax stokvisi. NCBI lineage: Eukaryota > Metazoa > Cnidaria > Anthozoa > Malacalcyonacea > Clavulariidae > Phenganax > Phenganax stokvisi. The sequence continues at coordinate 29,173 of JAODVQ020398972.1, read as the reverse complement.
AGTTCTTCTCGTCATGGTCAAACTTTGATCGATAGCTGCAATTGCTCGTTCAATAAGTTTTATGAAATAAAAAAGCTACTAAATATAGTTATATTTAAAAAAAGAAGACCTTTAAAAGGTCTTATTTCTCGGAGGACGTCTTACAGAGGATTGCTTAATGGTACTGCTCTAAGTTTTTGTATAGTTCTTGCACTTTTCAACTATCCCTGAATATATTGTCTGCAAAGTGAAGCCCCTATGCAGGATATCTAGGGATATGAGTACCTTTCTGACGTAGCTCGATTTCATTTCTTCCATGTCTTCGTCCTTTCTATCTGATTCCTTTTGAACACGTTTTTTTGTTTGCTCAATTTCCATTTCAAGCTTAAGTTTGGCCTGGAAAAGCATTTCAAAACATTATTCTCAAACTCATTCATAATTCATGAACCGCAAACAAAATCAGTTCCGCAAAGGAGGGTTTAAAATCGGAGGAGGGAATGACAAAAATTTAAGCCAAATTCAACCCTGATCTTCACGCATAAGTCGCCTTCGTTTGAGAAGCAAATTCAAACATTCGTAAAGGGGACTTCCTTTGAACAAATCAAATTTCGTTAAAAATATTCGGCTTTGCCTCTCTGGTTTTGGAAATAGAAGGAAGTCTTTCCGCTTATGTTTAAATGACTACGTGGCAATGGCTATGCAAAACATCGCCTATAGAAACTTATACATACGTGTTCCAATAACTGGATTTGTCCAGCTTGTTCATCTAATTCCTCTTCCTGTTCTTCAAGTTTTTTTTCAAGTTGCCGTTGACTACCTGCCATTTGTACAAACTGAAAAAGAACACAAAGAATACTAAAATGTCAACAATGATAATATGACGATTGAAGTCAAAATAGAGAGGTTAAGATTTTATGATTTCTTGTAACGTGTACGGGTGTTTTGATTATTCCTCTTGACTTTCCGCGATGCCCGCACGTCTACCGAAATTTAACCTCTACATTCTTTTGTACGAAATTATATTCTGTAACATATCCAAATGAAATGTAAAAATAAGCACAGAGACGTTTGCAAAATATTAGAGAGTTTTAGATTGACGTTTACGGCGAACCGCTAACTGCTGACGGCAAACAGTTAGTCACATTGTATTGTAGTGTCAACAGTTTTGTAGAGCGAAGTTGCGAAATCACGTTTCATTTCATTATATAGGTTCCCGTAACATCGAACAACTGACATAGTTGACTTTAAAATGCGACTTAAACTTTGCCGTTTGCCGCCAGCAGTTCGCCGTAAACGTCAATCTTAAACTCTCTATTGTGACAAAAATAACGCTACCCGCATCCGTTACACTAGAACGGAGTACCTTAACCTCTCTATTTCGATGAGACGAACTGGGGTACATCAATATTTTCGCACGTCTTCCTTTTTATACAAAGAGTCGAATTTACAATACAATACGAGTAAAACTTGTAAAAGAACTGGATTTAGACATCTAATCTACAAGGTTTTGAAACATGAGTTTTGCATGGCAAAAGAGCTAAGCACTATCACCACAGATTAGAGACTAACAGATGTCCGACTTATTCTTCAAGCCTATGAGTTTGGCGTAGGCGGCCGCCATTCACCTAGAAAGTGCCCTAAACAGAGACCGTCACCCCCCCGGGCGCCATTTTCAAAATGATTTGTTTAGGGGGGTAAATGCCTTTCTGTAAGGCACTTGCTAGGTTAATGGCCGCCATTAAAATCGCAGGAAAATCGACTTACGCAATTTTGGGGCAGTCGGACATCTGTTAGTCTCTCATCTGTGCTATTTACAGCAGGTAATTTCTATACCTTCGCATCCCCTTTGTTCTTTCCTAGATCACTAAGATCCATTTCCAACCGTTCTTTTTCGCTTCTCATATCTGACAATTTCTGTTTATAACGCTAAAAAGTGATGCAAAATGGCGAAATTTGAAAATAAGACCAAGTGCGCGCTTGGGGCAAACTCGGGGCGCCATGAGAGAATGGAATGAACTGTAAAATTTGAAATTCTACCTCCACTTCTTGCTCAAGATGTATTCTCTCAGAAACACTCAAATCTTTTTCACGAATTGCTTTTTCTTTTAAACTTCTCTCGAGCTTTGTTTCTTCTTGTACGCGAGTTAAATCCGTATCAAACCTAGAAAATAAGCCAAACTTCAATAGAGCCGTTATAATCTTATATGTACTTAAGACTTAATGCTACTACAATAGCGGCTTCAGTAAGTTAAACAAAGTAGCGAATGACTGTGAAATTCAGAAGTTAATACCCTTTTGACCTTTCTATAAAGAAATTCATGTCACATTCGTTTTGTCATAAGTTCATAACTACATCGAAACATGTTGGCCTAACAATTCTCCTTACACTCTGAAGTCATAAAACCGTCTTTATACAAACGAAATGGTACAGAATATTGCACAACAAAATATATTCAACAATTCACGTCGCACACACACAACTTTTATAACAATTTTCTACGGTATATTACGAAAAAAGCATTTTCCTAAAATATATTATATATAAAAGTCGAACCTGGCCAAAATGACACCGCATTGAGCCATAATTCTTCAGAAAACGTCCACACTTTATTCATTCAACAAAAACTATTGTATCTGTCTTTTGTGTTCAAATCATTAATCTCACGATATGAGAGGGTCTTAAAACGCGAATATTTCGAATAATTCAACAACCGGTGCATACTCCCACGCGTGGGGCAAACTGTGTGACGAAACACGAGAGTATTGTATTTCCTGAACTAAACGCCCTGGGGCGCTAGTTCATTTCGAGAAGCTTAAAATATAGATCCACTCCTTCGAGAGAGGCGCTTAATCAAGAGAGAGGCGTTTATTTGAAATGCACACTTTTGATGTTTAAAGCTCCTTACGAGTTCTTTTGCTTGGTAAAGCTTTTCTTTCATGCTTTTTGTTGACGTTAAAATGAGACAAATACTCTTTGAAAATTCGTGATGTTTACGTTCGGATATTTATAGCGAGTTTACGGCAACAAGGTAACGAATTACAAAAAAACAACAACTTAAAGCCGTACCTTCGCTGTTTCTTTTCGAGTTCAGCGTTTCTTGCCTGTGACTTTTCTAGCAGTAACTTCATATCTGCCATTTCACCCGACGTTCTGGCATTCTTGCGCTTTAAATTGTTGATTTCACGAAGCAATTCTTCATTGTGTGCGCCTTTATCTGAAAGCTTTAGAAAAAAAAATAATTCAGTACTACAGCAAATGATCAAAACTCGCTTCTCAGATATGAACGTAAATGAATTTAGTCCTAGGACCGACTGGATCAAAACACACATTGCACATTCCACAAGTGTAAACTCGAATTGAACTCTTGCCTAAAGTTCATGCAGTAAGTTCAGAACTTTCCCCAAAAATAGCTCGCTTGAATGAGCAATCTAAACTTGTCAAAATAACAAAATCCCACCCTTTTTTGATTTCAAAGTTGTTTTTAAACTAATCTTACCATTCTCTCAACTTGTCGTTTCTCTGAGCTCATCTTACACAATTCCTCATCAAGTTCCTCGACTTTCACGGAATTTTTTCTCCCTTCAAAATAATACAAAAACAACATCAGAATATTACCAAAAGAAATCTTCAGTTTAGGTTAATCTATGTTTAAACGTTGGTACCTGGTTCATCACCGCTGGGCATGGCCTGATCCATTGCAGCCTCAGTTGTCGTCACAGTTTCGGCACGAATGACGTCATGTCGTACTTGTACTGCCTTTTTGGCCTCTACTAGTTGCGACTAAAAAAGACAAAAGAAAGCTATAAGCTAAAGAAAACAGCAATGCTCTAGGATTACAGTAAACCTTGCATGGCAGTGAATGGCGGTCAAAGTTTGATCGAATTCAGATATCTTCCCCCTCTCATAAGAGCAAGCAAATTAAACTTATTCTAAATATTTCTGTGTTTTTCACGTCGTGTAAAACTAATACACGCATAACGGAAAGAGTTAGCATAATTTCTTCAAAACAAATGCGAGTTGACCGCTATCTGCTGTCTGTCGTCCGATACTTTTTAGCGGATCCCAATCTACACCAGCTAGCTACTTCTCAATATAATTCTATTGTTCCACCTTCAAATTTTCAATTTCCTTCTCAGCACTGATCCTCATTACTTGTTCTTCTTGCAAAATAGCAGCTCTACCATGACCAGATTCCCATTCATCCTCCAGAATTCCAGATAACTCGGAAACCTAGAAATGGTAAATAGATAGAATCGTATACAGTTTCAATTTCCCTCCTCCTGACGGATGTGATTTAATGAGTGACGCGTAATCGATGCGTGGTTGGTGTTTAACAGCATTAAGAGTTCCAATACGTTTTCCTTGACTTGACTAATTCACATCTGTTAGGACGAGAAATTAGGGAGCAAAAGTACTTACTTTTTGTTGTAGACGTTGATTATCCTCCAATAAAGAAGCTTTCTCATTTTCAAGCTTTGCGATCCGCGATTTCAGTGAGCCGAGTTCGTCCTTTATAAAAGAGGATGAATTAAACATTACAATAATCAATAGCTAAATGATCAAACGTAAACTACAGATTTCAAAACTCACCGTTTTAGCTTTTAGTTCTTCTTCTGTACGATGAATATCAAGAAGAGGAACAATCTAGGAAAAGAATTGTTGCTATAATTAACACATCGCTCTATAACTGTATAATCTGTTTTCCTACTTACCTTAGTGTACATTCGCCACCATTCCCATTCACGAACGGCCAAAAACTGTCGAACATTTCTTTGAATGCATTTCATTGCTTTCTGTTGCACCTAAAACACAGAGAACAAAAATTTACTCTTTCGTCAGAGTTTTCGATACTAAAGTAATGATGCGGTGATGATTGTTGTAAAAGGATAATGGTGGTGATAATATGATAATCATAGTTATAAAGGGATAATGATGGTTATGAAAGGATAATGCTGGTTATGTCGGAATAATAATGGTTATGACAGGATAATGATAATTATAAAGGGATAATGATGGTTATGAAGGGACAAAGATGATTAAGATGGGGAAAATAGTGAGAAAACGTACTTTAAGTTCAGCGAGTTTCTTCCTAGCAAGGTAACCACGACAAAATGCTTGTAATTCAATAAGATTATCCGTGATTGTTTCATCTCTAGAATCTTCCAACTGAGCCAGAGTACCAGCACGAAGGAAAATCTAAAATATAATATACACACATTGCCATTTTACAACGAATGTCAGAGGACTATACAATCTTTTTTTTATATTCCTACCTGGGACAATCCAATCTTATAACTGCTCGGATCAATATCAAGCGCATCCAGTAAGCTTTCTGCAGCTTTCTTCTCGTCCAACACAGGCTGAGCTTGTCGACTTTCTGCAGAGGCCAGAATACTAAATCTGTGATGAAATTCACCAAATGTCATATGCTCTGGGTAACCTAAATAGATAAGATAGCAAATTAGAAAGCAAAGCATTCCAACAGCAGAGTTCATTCGCACTGAAGCGTCGTTGACAACTGGTCGAGAAACCTTTCCGCAAGAAAAAGATCATCTAGAAGCTCCCACCTTGCCTGTGAAGTCGAACGGCGTCTAACACTTGCGCTCGCTTTAGTTGATCTCTCAACAAAGGAACATCCATATTGGCTGCAGTGTTAGGGACTTTACTAGCCGATACTGGATCATTAAAGTCGTATTTTCCAGCACAGGGCACAGGTAACATACAGCGAATGAAAAGAATATGAGTCTTGCGAATACAATCCAATACATTGTCCTGAAAATGGCAAAGAAAAATGTAATGAAAATCAAAACGACACCTGACTTCTCTTTAGTTATTAAGGTCAAGCATATATTCATGACATTTAAAAAACTTGGACAAAAATAACCTTGGTCCCAGAATATTACAAACACATACAATTCCTGACCCAGATATATAGGCCTTTTAAGACCCGTTTACACGGGCGATATTTGCTGCGATTTTTCACCTCTTAGCGTATGTGATCGAGTAGGTTGACTGGCGAGTGCATTAGCAAAATTGTTAGACCAAGTATATCCGCCAGTTGTCCACCTTTTCACATCGTTTAATACGAGAAATATTACATCGAAAATTGCCCATGTAAGCGGGCTATTAAATCCGCGAACATGAAATTTTTCCATAAGAAGATATATTGCAATTGTTTTTAAAATTATACAAATATTATAAATATTTACAATCCCTGAACTTGATATAGACACTTGAAATCAATGAAGATGAAGTTTTTGGATAAGAGGATAAATCGTAAAAATGATATAAATTTCAATAAAGAGGTGCGTTGTTATCTTCAAACATTTCAATGTGAAAAATCTTTTCATAGCGAAAGATTCTACTCACAACTTGATATATAAGTTGCAAACATTGCGAGTCTTTCTTCACAGACATGGTTGTCGTAGTTTGCTTGCGATAAAAACTTCGCGTCCTGCTTAAACCATCAGAATGCTTCAGCGATAATGTCACCAGATCATCTCTGCAATAAAAATATATTATTGATTATGTTTGCCATCATTTATACAGAAAAGTAAAACCTTGAAGTAACAAACGAAGGTTTTTCAACTACAGAAGGGGTGTGAGACTGTTCTAACGTAATATAAACTGTTGTCCCTGGTTCATACTTTCGAGTGTGACTAATCAAGCTTAAGACAACTTACTTTGAGGACTGAGCCAGCAATGCGTGAGCTTGTTTCACAGTGGGATGTTCACGTGCTAATTTCAACCAACCACGTGCATTGTACAATGTCGGTTGACGAGTTTGAAAATGATGTAGATAAAAACTGAACTCATTCGGACCTGGCTTGAACGTATCGGCTCCTTGAAACAGACGAGGAAATGTTTAGCCACTGCATTTCTTTATTCATTACTCACTCAATCACATATCTCAGAAAGAGAGTAGAGTTAGCTATCCTACCTTGTCGTTCACATAATCGCTTGAGGAAAGTTTGTTCAGTAGATCCAGGAAATATCGATTCTTCATCAAGTAACCAAAGAAGACCTTTTCTCTCGTTTCTCAAATCTGTACTCAAACTCCCCTTGAAAATAAACAGTAAATAGATACCGTAATTATTCGAATAAACACCGCGGCGTTTATTAAATTTTTGACGTTTCAGGTGCGGCGTTTATTCGAATAAATACGGTAATGCACCTTTATCCAGTATAAAAGAACAAGCTTTTCTTGATAGTAATAACAGAAAAAATTTTTATAATAGTGACTAATATAAAGTCGTCAATGAACCCTCTTGCTCACGTGTACAGAGAAAAAAGTTTTCCTTCACAATATTCTTGACGAGTTAACTTGCCCGTATGTGCGACGAAAAAGGTTTTCAAGATCTTTTTTATACAGGATCATCTATATATATCCCTACCTGTGCCGCTTTATCAATGACTGTCACAACTTTCTCAGGTGATCCAGACACACTGTCAAAAGTACAATCAACATTCTCCTGATTGTAACGATCCAATTGCTGCGTAAACATCATACTATGAAAAAACTTCTGCAATCGTTCTGATTGATAATTGTGACAAAAATCCTCAAAATCTGCTTCTGCAGTGCCACTGTTAGTTGGGTCGGAGAAACCTGCCGAATCTAGAATATTGATTGAAGCAATTCGTCTTGGATCACCCTCTTGAATTGACCTATTAAGACAAGATAGAGAAAAATAAAGTCTTGGCTAAAGAAAATATATTACAATTTTTCTTTAAAATGATCCAAACATTTGAATATTTTGCAATTCCTAAAATGTTAAATTATGCACAGTAGACAAAGAGTCCTACCTGTTGATCAAATAGACTACAATCCCGAACGCCTCTTGGTACAAGCCCATGGCCAAGCCTTCCAGGGCATCTTTGCATTGAGTTAACCGCTGATTATCCACAGTCTCTTCCGCTGGTGACGTGGGAGCTTCACTAGAGGACGATGTTAGACGACCAGCGGTCTTACGTCTTGGAGATCTGATGACGATTTGACTCACAATTGGTGGAGCAAAGATGAGTTCTGAGATTTCAGCTACACTAATTCCTAGAACTGAAGCAGCTCGCTGTGTACCAGCGGGATTGGTGAACCTTGGCTTGTTATCATTACCTGAAGAAAATATATCTAACATATTGGCTCACTTGCTCGTGCAAGTGTACGAGGAACATGTTTTCCTTGACAAGTTTCAATCTTGACGAAATCCAACGGAAAACGTGTGAAATGCCTACCCATAGAGACTCCAGCTGTTCCCAGATGATATATGGCTGCAATAATAGACCACACACATTTCATTTCACTGACACTAGCTCCCAGCACTTCTAGAGCACGCTGCAGTTCGTTCCATCGTTCGAGGTCCCGCTGCTGACGTGTTTGCTGCCGGGAAAACAAAACAAATATGTTTACATGAAGTACTTCTGAAAATACTCAATCACACAAAGTAAGTATTTTCAAAGATGTCTGCACTAGATTATATCTCTCAAAAAGTGACCGCCTGCATAGCCTGCACGCATGACTTACGTCTGCTTCATACTTTACAAAAGAGTTAGGATCTTGTTGAGCAACCTCCAACTGAAACTCCTGTCTAAAAAATCAAATAAAAAAACTTCAGCTTTGTATTTCAAAGGTTCACAATTAAGTAAGCTATTGACATGAAAGTCGAACATTGGTTCACCATGTCAAGCTGATGTCACACAGAGCGACTCTTTGTAGCAGTGATTTTTTGCTATGGAACTTGAAAATCTATTGCTTTAACTTTTTGAAGCTGATTAAACTTAGCAAAGAGCTTCATTCCAAAGGATTGCGTATAATATGAGGTTTAAATTACTATATACCAGTGTAGTGATAACATGCGATACTAGTCAAAGATAGCGTACCTCAGTTTTTTATTGCAACCAGCGAGAAAATATTGAAATATTTTGAAGTTACTTTCTTGCTCAGCGGTTTGGACAACTCTTATCTTTTGCAACAAAAACGTCTAAATGCAATCCAATGAGAACAGGTGCATAAAAACTGAACTAGTAAAAGCAGTCTAAATTCTCAACTGCTATCAAGTTGAAACACTTCAGTTGTTTAAATGGTTTTAGACCAAAGAGCAGAAAAAAATGTCCGACACGAACCTGTAATGATCCACTGGTGAGCATTCCAGAAGAGTCATAGTCCAAAGTGAACAACATTGTGAATCGACTGGCACTATGATTAAGTCTTGTTGAACATCTACCAAATGCATCAAGTAGGGAAAGCATTGCTTCAACTTTTGCATCTAAATTAAAGAGAGCCTATAAGTTCACCTGAGTTAAAAGTGAGTTTTAGTAAGTCTCACACAAGGCAATGATTGTTTTTCAAATTCAGAAGTTTATGCCCACATAAGAACAAGCCATTCCAACTTATTCCCACTTGTTTGTGGGTTTCTCACCACATATAATTCTGCTACATGTTTAATGTAAAGAATTAATATACTTTTCTGAAGATAACTGAAAGTTGACCATCAACGACTTTGATTTCAATAACAAAACATAACATTTTTACCCCTGCGCAAACTAGGAATTGTTGCTGCAGAAACAGTGTTTCCTACCAATATTTCAACATGTTTCCTGATGCCAGCAAGCACTAGGGAGGCATGAAGTGTTTCTGACTTTGCCATGAAACATTTTTGCCTCAAAGAAGCAAATGTTGTTCATGCAACAATGTTTTCACAACAATGTTTCTAGTTTGCAAAGGCCTTTACCAGTTAGTGAAGAATGAGGAGACACTGATGTCGAACAAAAATAGTGGAGTAGGTGGGAACAGTTGACGGACTTTCCTGAACCACTGGGTCCCATCAACACTAATGATTGATCAGCATTTGTAGCAAGCATGTTTCTATAAGTTGTTTGAGCTGCAGCATAAATGTGAGGTGGCATGTCTTCTTGCTTACAACCACGGAACATTTGAATCACCTGCAAAATAAATTGGATGTAGACAAACTGAATAGTAACAAGAATACTCCAAGAAATGTGATGAAGAAGACGTTTGATATAAAGGAACCTATTAACTGGCAATGCATATTGAGATATTTCACTCTGTCTAATACCAGTCTTTTTATCGTTAAGGTGAGGCTATTGGATCTTAATATGTGGACTAAACCATCTGCCAAGTTCTCTTGTTAACAAATGTTGTTTACAATCAAATTGGCTTTTCCTCAGACCCCACAATTGCAATATTGTTCTACAAAATGGCAACTTTAACAAAACTATATTGAAAAATATGCCACATGAATTACCAAACAAAACCTGCCATTTATACACACCTGATCAGTATATATAGACAGCTCCTTCAAAGGATTAATTATGATTAAAACTTGACCAGCATAAGTATGAATTAAACTACTGCCATATCGCTGCCTCAATGTATGAAGGCAACTTGGTTCGTTCAAATGCCGAAGCGCAGCCAAGTCTTCAGCTCTATCGTATTTCGGAGGATTTGCCTGAGAAGAAAATTGATTAAAAAAACTTCAAATATACTATAAATTGCATGATAAAATACATTGCAATTCCATCAGCAAAAGTTTATAATTTTTGACCAAATGTTTTGACACTAAAGTCCAATGCCTGCCTATCTATACTCCCCTGAACATTAAAGAACGTACCTTCTCAATAGAATCTTCATCAATATTCATGATTTCACCTCCGTGATCTAGTTTGACTTTCCTTGTGTTGTACAACTCATTGTTCATTGCACTAGATGTAGATTTGAGCATTCTTCCTCCTGAGAAACCTCCTTTATGAACTACCCACACTTTCTCTGCTTCAAGCCATTCCTTCTCAGATGCAACTTCAGCCTCAGTTTTTGTCTGAAAATGTTATTACAACTGAACATTTAAAACCAATACACCCCAAGTGACATACTCACATATTTACAGACTTTAGATGACTTTACTTGCCATTGCAATTCTTGACACTAATTGGTTCAACTAAACTACCTGCCAATTTCTCTTATCAACTCATGAACTGGCAAAGCACTCCAAAATGCCCCACTTATTGACTTTAGTCTGTTTAACACCAGATGATTTTACTTGCTAAGGTGAAAAGAAAGCAGGTTTTCTTCAGGTAATTTGGTTTGCTTTTGCAGTAACACTAAGTCAAAAAGAATAGATCTCCTGGAAGAACAGCTTAATTAATCAAAGCTGACAAAGTCATCCAATATAAATTAAGTCCACTCCTTTATGACCACATACCTATATCAAATTAAAATTCTAATCTCTACTAATTGAATGCTGATTGAATAATTGTGACAATAACCACTTAGACAAGATCAATTCCCAAATAACCCACAATCTAACCAAATCTTGTTCAAAACCACTATTAACTCATACAATTATTGTCTCATTATCAGATTACAAGAGCCTGAAACAAGAAGGCTAAACTCACATTATTAATTTTTAAATACATACATAAAATGCTAAAAAATCTTCAAAAATATGTGCGCACATTTAAATGTTTGTCCTCCCGCTGTGACTGATTAAACTTATTTCACCTGCAAAAATCCACTATTGTCAAACATTGCTGCAATATTATGTCCATCAGCGGTGTATATCAACCAATATTACCCAGGAAATATACATAATATTGTAGCAGTTATGTCACTAATTTAATTTGAAACAATTTAAAATGTCATGCTTCAAGAAATAATTTCTTCAACACAAAACAATTCTTTATCAAAGAACAATTTAACTAGCAACCGACCTATAGTACCTTAATTCTTTCGCAATCGCTAATTCTTACCTCCGAGAATCACTCAATGCCAAACTGCAATGCATTACTATGAATACTTATAGCATTATACATCAAATGAAATTATCCTATGAATGTTTATGATAAATCGTCAATATCGTAGTATTTTGCTCGCCTACTCAATTGAAACAATATAAACCTTAAAAGTATAACTAAGAATTGCTACCCATAAAACAAACGTTTCTTTATCAAAAAGCCTACCTTTTTTTTAATTCTTTTGCTGCCACTTCTTGCCAAAGAGCCAGAACGGATAAAAGAATCATCAACATGAATTGTACCTCCATCCAAACCACTTCGAACAGTTAGTTCGGCTAACTCGGGGACGGGAACAACTTTTAAGCGAACTTCACTGCCGCTAGAAGCGATCAACTCCACAATCTTCTCACGGGTTAAACTTTCAACATTATGCCCATTTACTTCAAGAAGCTTATCTCCTGGCAATAAGCGAGTTGAATAAGCTTCTGCAACGGGTTCTGCTAGGTATATTTCCTTATTATCCGTGGTAGTAGAACGGCGTAAAGCGAAACCGAAGCTACCATTTGTTTGCTTTCGTAAACTTATTTCTCTAGGTAGCCCCTCTCCCGCCGGTTTTACAGCGGGCAAAACAAGCGAAATACCGCTATTTTCTAATACTGTTTCACTTGGAGGCAACGTTTCTGCGCCTTGTTTTGATTTCGAGCTAGTCCTCCGGCTGGGAGTGATAACTAAAGACGAATTATAGCTCGGAGAAGAAGCGTTCAGAGTTTTCGGAGCAACAGGCGGAGGCGCTTTTGCCGTTATGTCATTATGAAAACTGTCTATAGTTTCAGACATAACTGCTTGAGATTTTGTCGCTTTAATGTCCGGCTTTTCTACTTCGGGTTGATGAGTAATTTTAACCTCATTGGCTTTTGTTTCGCTTGACATTTGACGTGTATAGTTAACTGCTTCTTGGCCATCAGTTGGAGGTCGTTGTGTAACGTAAAATTGAGCTTGGCCTTTTTTAAACTCGCTTCCTCGTTGCAAAGAATCCTTTTTAGAACCACCTATTCTTGATTCATGAAACTCTGAACCGTTTTGAACATTTCCGGCATATTTTTGAGCATTTCCCGGCTGTTCTTGAGCAGGGGACGACAATTTCTCGAAAGCACTTACTCGGGACAATACCGACTGACCGCCATTTTGCTCTTCACTTTGACCGTTGTTTCGATTCGGCTCAAACGTTTCAGCAAAACTAGCGCTCTTTCGGTCATGTTTCTTCAAGCTATGAAACAGCCCGTGTTTCTCACGTTTTACTACAGGCTGCGAGCTAGAATCCACTCGAGGAGTAGCAAAAACTCCAGCCATTTCGTGACCAGATAATGTCCTTTCGGCTCGAGCTTTCCTGTCCTTTTCTCGCCGTCGTTTCTCCTCCTTTTTGCTCTCCTTAGCTTCCTTGTCTTTTTCCCCCTTCTCGCCTTTCTTCTTGAAATTAAACATGCTGAATTGATGTGCTTAGTGACCTCAAATAACGGCCATATTAAAAGCAAGCTTCAGGTCATTCTCAAATAGTTGTATTGTAGAGACGAACAAGTCACGCGCGATTAATTTGAATTGATTTGAATTGCATAATTTTTACCCCCAGGCAATACTAGAACAGGAATGTACCCTGCCCTTCCCTACCCACTGTAGTGGCAAGTGGCAATGCACCCCATTGAACCTTATTTTGTTTTATATTACTCTGCCTGCAGAAATTTTTCTCATCAGAGTGCAAAGGACTTTCGCAACTCAATGAGTAGACTTGCCACCATGTACAATGTAGTACTTCAAACTACCTATTCAATGTTTTGCTTCAATAGTGCAAGACAATGTTACTCAACAAGAGAATTTTTTTTGCCTGAAATGAGCTCGGCAATTCACCACAGCGCGCTTATTCTGGCAAATTTCAAATTTGCGCCAGTCATTTTACTCTATCTAGCACCAGCAAAATCATTTGCCAAAAGAGCTTATCATGGTACCCAGTTCACATTACAATCCGAGTACGGACCATGATGCTAACCAGGGTGAGACCCATGCCTCTTACTGTCCTTACTACAGGTGAGGATCTACTACTACTACACACTAGCAAACAACAACAAATGGTGGCCAAGACACATTTAATATGAAAAAAATAAATTTTAATTTTTTTATTGTATAAGAAGCAGTAGTTTGGTACATATGAACCTGTGGTATAAAGTCTTGGATTAACCAATACTTATTGCCACACTGTCATTTTTATTTTCATTTGTCAATTTTTATTTCCTCCATTTCCTCTATGGACATATGTCCATCCTCTATAAAAATTTGGAAATTGACAGTTAAACCACTGTTATTAGTATGTGTTTGCCTTATAATACTAGCATAAAAATAAGACATATTAAACACATGCAAATATAAGACATTATATTTGACATCTACAAATAAGACATCTACAAATTGTCAAAGACAAACTGCAATTCATATTGCTTGCCAATCTTGACAGTACATGAACTGAGGAAAAGTCAAACGACCCTCCCCCAAAAAAGAACCAACTTCAACCTATTTACTAAAGAAGATCCAAGAAAATACTTGCATATGACGCGTACTCCCAATTTTGAATATGATATTGTTCAGCCCGCCGTTTTAACTAAGCAGGCAGGCTTCCAAAAAAAGGATTTTTTAAAATGACTCAAATATTATAAATATGTAACTTCTCAAAATTCTCATTCTGCTTTTATACGCACGAATGTTGTCTACAGATTACGGTGCATTTGTGCAACTAATGCGCACGCGCAGAATTCAAATACCTGAAAATCAATAATCAAGCAATTTGTCTGGCCTTGGACAAAGTTCTACAGTACAAGTTTTAATAAATACTTCAAAACATGAAAAAACTATTATAATAATAGCAATATAATAACAGCAGTGTAAAAAATTCAGCCACTTAATATCATAGTTGACAGTACTGGAGTAAAGTATTCACACTTTACAATAGACATTTGCATAATAAAATAATAAAATGAAAAGACGATTGGGCTAAACAACAAGGGCGATTCATAATATTGATGATTTCTAAACTGTCTTCAAATAAAAATGTTCCGGTAAAAAGTTATATGTATATTACATGAAACATTGCAGAAGCAGTTGGTGCATATAAGTTAGGTTATTGTGTGTATTACTCCATTTATATTTGTATGAGCAACGTAGAGTGCATTAATTTTGAGAGTAAAAACAATTGATTCAAGGTGTGAAAGTTTCCAAAATCTTGGGACTTCAGCTTGATACGATGCACTTTCTTATATCTTAGAACTATTTTTTGCCATCTAATAAAATGAATAAAAGACAAAAACTTTCGGTGATTGAACAACTGATGTCAAAATACTTACACTTATATTTCTCAACAACATTACCTGGTCCTGGTTCATCACCACTGTCTCCATCAATCAAACTTTCCCCTGACATCTGTTGATATGATGTACTAAAAAATAACATGCTAAAAATCAACATCAGTGGCTCTTGTCAGTCTACCAAAAACAGCAAGAGTCGCATAAATTTGGTATTTGTATTACCCTTTAGTATTTTTCGACTTTCTCCGTTTAAACTTCCTCGACATCTGACCAAATTTTTTGCCCTTCCCTGCAAAAAAATGAATGGTCAGTTACTCTTGAAGAAAATATTGGTCATAAGCCACCAAGAAAATCATTCGGTTACCCAAACCTTTTTTCCCACTAGATTTGGATTCGTCTTCATTGCTAGGGATGGCATCAAAGCCTTGATCTAAACCATTAATTGATGACCTTGATGCCACACTTGTATTTGCATCTTGGTAAGAAAGTATAAACAAAGCAAGAATTCTTTTATATGCATCACAAGTCACTTGAATCAAATTTACACATTTTAGAACACTTTTCTCATTCTATAGAACTCATTAGAATAGTTTCGTCGTTCCATAGAAAGATTAGAACTGTTTATCGTTCCATGGAATTCATCAGAATATTTTCAGGATTCTTAAACTCTTTAGAACTGATTCTATTTTGAAGTATTAATATTATGCCGAAATGTAGCAGTTTATTTACACAAATATTTTTGAACAACAAATCAACTTAAAAATCTTTTGTCCAAGTACATATGAAAATAAATCAAAAACATGAATGTACCTTGATTGACGCGAGGTGTTTCGACTCTATTGGTTTTTCTCTGCGATTGTGCAGGAGTAACAACACTAGCTTCATAAAGTGGATTTGAAGTAGACATTCCTTCAGTACGTCTACTTGATGTGGGTCTATCGTCCAAACTTATTCTCAAAAAGTCATTTGGTAATGTACCCAGTAAAGGAGGGTGCCAGTCTGATTTAGTTTTTCTGGGAGAAGGGGTAGTGTGCTGGGATGCAGGGCTGTTAAAACTGCTCAAATGTGGCTCTAGAAACGTAGAATCGTATGTAAAATGAGGGTCATCTTCAACCCTTGGAGTATAAGCTGGAGGGGGCTCAAAGTTAGTAGCTCCTTGGTCGTCATAACTTGGTAATCGTACATTCAACTCGGGGTCTAATAAATCCTTATCTGCAGGCCTATTGTCTTCGCCTTGCATGGCTAGAAGTTGGTCCACAGTAGCATCCACTAGTCCATTATTCGCCCGCAAAACCATCTCGATAACTTCGTAGTCAAAAGTCGGAAACATGACTTTGAAATCCGACATAGCCTTGTTGAAATTTAAATGTCCTGAACGCTGGCCGCTGCGTCCAGACACATTTTCTGCCCTAGAAGCCATTATTTCGTTAGGATAATACTTCTTGCTATTGTCTTCAAGAGTAAAGCTCAAAAGAACGAGGTATTAAACAACTTACTATCTTTTTCCGCATCGCCATTTTACTTTCTCGTACTTTCAAGTCGCGAATCGGGCAACTTTACTTTTTGCGGGTATGATTTTGAGAGCATGCAGAATTGCATAGGCCCAGTTATGATTATGAGATCAGCTGCCAACGTCATTGGAACACCCCAGTTATGATTTTGAGATCAGCGACGTCATCGCTATTTTTGAGCGATGATATTTAAAAGGACTGTTTGTTTATTTTTAAACGAAATAGATAGGGTGTGTTGTGATAAGAAACTTCACATTGGGAATTTGTTGACATTTTTGGTTAGAAATTCAAGTGAATTTGCAGAGTGAAAGGTTTTTGTGGATATTATGTCGGCTGACACGACTCAAACGGCTACGATCGTGAAAGGAGCGCCTACAAAATACGTGAAATTAAATGTAGGTGGTTCTCTGCACTATGTTACATTGGGTACATTGACTAAACAGGATAATATGTTACGAGCCATGTTTAGTGGCAGAATGGAAGTATTGACTGACACTGAAGGTACTGTTTTATGTAGACTTCAAACTGAATATCATTTATTACAATGCAGTTAATATAACTTACACAACAGCCCCTGAGCCCCACAGACGAGCAATTTTCCTTGGCATCTTTTACTTGCTCACATGATGAAAACTGACAAGGAGCATTGCTCATAAGCTAGTCATGCCAGCTCTTCTGCATGGCAACTTGTACATGCATGTGTACGACTGTCAAGGAAAACTTGTTTGTGGTACACACAGACAAGTGATCTCCACGTAGAGACATTACCACGGAGCTACCATCAGACAATTTTGAATCGAACTTTCAATAACATTGTAGGATGGATTCTTATTGATCGATCTGGTAAGCATTTTGGTTGCATACTCAATTTTCTACGAGATGGCACTTTATCGCTGCCCGAAACTAGACCAGAACTGGAGGAATTGCTTGCTGAAGCCAAATTCTACTTGATTGAAGACCTGGTAACGCAGTGTGAAGAGTCACTGAAGAAAAAAGATGAAATTCTACCTGGCTGCATTGTGCGACTGGCAACATCCACGAAACAAGAAAAATTATTGGTCAGCCAAAGTGATAAGGTATAATGAAGTTCAGAAAGCCCATAACATTGATGAAGAAATAATCCTAACCAAGCAATGTTTATGTTTTAAGCCTGTGGTGAAATTCTTGTACAACAGATCAAATAACAAGTACTCATACACAAGGTTTGTATAAATATAATCTCATCTTAACAACTGTACTCTCTTTAACTGGAGTTCATTTTCCCTTTTAGCCACTCAGATGACAATCTACTAAAGAATATTGAACTTTTCGATAAGCTTTCGCTACGTTTCCATGAACGAATTTTGTTTATAAAAAACGTAATTGGCAGCGGGGAAATCTGTTGCTGGTCATATTATGGAAATGGTAAAAAGGTCGCAGAAATTAGTTGCACATCAATTGTCTATGCGACAGAAAGAAAGCATACAAAAGTAGAGTTTCCTGAGGCAAGAATTTATGAAGAAACATTGAACGTTTTACTATATGAGAAAGTAGGGAATAGTCAACCTGATGCTGAGTTACTCCGAGCTTTAGGGACAACGCACGTTGTTGATGATGAAGAGGATGGGCCTGTACGGAGGCACAGGAGTGGGGCTGGAGAATAGCAGGATAATTTGTAACAAATACTAAATGTGGTTTAGTGAATGTATAATATAGAATTAAAATATGTTTGTGGTGCTCAAATAAATCTTAAAACTTACATGTTTATTGGCAGATAAGTTAGTGGCAACAGCCTCACCTGGGGAAGCAATATAGTTTGGTGTCATGCTTTAAAATAAGTAAGTACTACTCAATGCCATGCAAAGTCCTATTTTTCAGAATTGTGAGACTATAAAGCACTTTACAGTATGAAAACTGAAATACCCTAAGATTTGAATAAATACTAAATTAAAAAAACAGCACTTAAAATACCTGGTAATTATTATTCAAACTACATTCACTCTATTTGGACTGGCTCCTAGATCGCATTGCGTAAGGTGACTGATGTTGACTGGCTGTTGTACTGCCAGATTGGGTTACCTGTGTTGAGGTTGGATTAGCGACTGTTATTGTACTCACTGCTTGACTCGTTGCGATGGGCGTGCCAGGTGGTGACGTCATCATCTGCTGTTGGGCAACAGCGTCACTTGGTTTAGTTGAAGGCTGTTTTATTTGAACAGGGTTATCAGTTGCAAGACCTGGTTGTTGTAATTGCACAAGTTGTATTTGTGTTGTTGGTGTTACTTGCTGGCCTGGTATACCCTGTTAGCAAACAAAATTGTCACATAAAGCATGAAAACACACTTAGACACTACTCAAAAATACTTACAATGTATTTATCTACCTTTGTATGTCCCACAACAAGTTACATTGCTACTATGCTTGTCATGGTGTCGCTAGTACTCAGAGAGACTTACAAAACATTCATCCACCCGAGTACGTCTTACAACATGACGCTACATTGCTACTTTCCTTATCCCGGTACGACTATCACTTGCAGAGACTTAAAAAACGTTTGTCCACCCGAGTATGTCCCACAACAACAGGATGTTAGATTTCAAAGACTTCATCTTACCGGGGAAGATGATTTCGGAGCTGGTTTTACAGAAGCAGTACTAGGCTGATTCGCTTGAGATGTCGTTGGCTGTTGTCCTCTGGCTTGCTGCTGCTGCGCTTGTTGTTGTTGTTGTTGTTGTTGTTGTTGCTGCAATCGTTGTTGTTGTTGTTGTTTTATGAAAGACATTGGATACACTTGTTGACTGGGTGTCAGTTTCTGCGCTGTTTTTACTTGCAAACCTTGCAAAGTGCCAGGGAGAAGCTTCACGACGTGTTTAGCTCCAATACCACCAGTGGGCGTAACGATTCCTGAAAACGGAATATCTTCTTTTATAAGCAAAGAATTTCACTCGACAGTAAAGGCCATATTACACGGTGCGATCTCCCAACAACTTGCCATGCACTTCTACTTTTACGAGATGTAAAATTGGCAGATAAGAGACTTTCCTGCATTCCGCCACTGCATTGCCCTTACAGTGCTGATGTTTTTCCAACACTCTGGCTAATTACCATCTCTTAAAGTAACTATTGTATTGATAGTTGCAGGAGAAATTGCATTGTGCATGGCAAACAAATGTAAGACGACACACAGAGTAAGTCAAAATATTGCGGGATGTGCACACGAGCATCGTTTTTCGAGCGTTTCCAAACACCTTTTGTCTCTTTTATTGTTTTAGCACCTAGTTGACACAGTCCAAAGCAAAAATATTTTCGATATGTTAAATTAGCTGCAGCTTCTGTCGTAAATTAGTAGTGTTTGCATCCGTTTCCACGTAAAAACACAAATGAAAACGCTATCATGTACACATAGTCTTAATTCGAAATCATTTCGTGTTTCTAGCATACCTTGTGTGACAATTCCTGACGTCACTTGCTGTCCAGGAGTTAACTGCACTCGTTTAATTTGTTGCGTGGAAGTCGCAGATTGTTGTTGACTCGCTACTTGTTGCGTCACAACAGGTTTATCTTGTTTTGCCGTTTGCTTGGCCTGTACTTGCTGAGCCTGTTTTTGCTGCCCTTGTTGAACAGGTTTAACTTGTTGCTGTTTTTGTTGCACCATTTGTTGTAGCTTCTGTTGTTGTTGCGCCTGTGTCGCTGACTGTTGTTGCAGGGGTCGTGCTACAGTCTGCGTTAAACGTTGTTGCTCAACTTTGCTTCCGGCAGACGGCAAATGTTTTTGTGGCACAGGCGATGCAACTTTCCGTACACCGCCTTGCTGTACAATTGGCTTTCCCGCTTGCGCAGGCTGTTGTTGTCCTTGCTGTTGCTGACGGCGTTGCTGCGCGTTGTCCATAAGAAGACGTTTCTGAAGTAGACTATATTGCTGTGCCGTGATCGTTTTCGTTGTGCCCGCATGCATGAATGTTTTGCCTGGAAGAATTTTCGCTGAAAGACAAAAAAAGAACTGTTTACCTTTTCTTGCAAACTCGTTTAAAATTTGGCTAAAATAAACTCTACAGGAGCCGAATGTTCAAAAGCTGGTAAAGCTTAATCTGAGGTTAGCGTCAGTTTTGAAAGAAACTTGCTAGAAGTTTGCTTTCTTAGCTTGGAAATATTTTTTACAAATCTCATTCATAAAAACAGAAGTATATATTAGCAAAGTCTTCAAATAAGAAAACTTACTGATACGGGCAAACTTAACAGCCAGTTACACTGTAATCTAGGGTTAACGCTAAACCAGCTTTGAAGAACTGGGGGCCCAGGAGAGCTTTTAGAGTTGCATAGACGAACAAGTCTTAGTTGAAGAGTTTCTTGTCAAGTTGACTTGGTCTTCTTTACGACGAACAAGTTTTTCTTGATAAATACGGACTCAATTTTGTTACCTGCTGCTGAATGAACGGAGTCAGGAAGTCTTTGACCAGCCTGAAACAAAATAGATTTATTGAAAGATCGCAATTCATCTGCGATGTTTTACTGACTAACTATTGGTGATGAATGATGCGTAAAATTCTTTGTCTATTACAAATCATTTCCTTCTTTATTGGTAAGACAACATATCGAAGAGCATCACCAATGAATTACGATTTATGAGAAGCAAATTTGAAGAACGACTTCAGTCCAGTCTAGCAACTATCTTTCTTCAAAATCCTACCTGAGCCTGCGATACAACAGCAGGGTTCGAAGTAGGAAGAGCTGTGTTCGAGAGGCGAATATTTGCGCCATTTGCAGTTGATGCTAAAAACTGGACAGCGGTTTCGTGCGTCGACATTGCCCGAACCCCCGCATCTGACGTAACAGCGGTCTTCTAAAAAACAAAGGCAACTTTTTTAAACCAATTTCATGAATTAGAGTAGCCAAAAGAAGCGTTATATTAAGTGATTACCATAGCAGATAGTGAAGCCGCTTGCCCACCAGAATGAGCTGCCATACGTTTATTGATCGCAGCAAAATGACCCGCGACAGTTCCTGGTGGGGTCTTTACAACAATACTTGAGCCCGCGGCACCTTTGACCAGCGTACCCTGCAGTGACGTGGCTCCTTGTACATTAGCAGTGGGCTTCGTGTTCAATGTAGCAGCCTAAATCGATACAACATTACAGGATCAAAGAACAACGCCGATGAATGACGATATGCCAACAACCCAAATATCATCTCACCAGTTGAGCCGTGGTAATCTTCTGGTTTGTCGAAGTGAGGATCTGGGAATGAGTAGTTAATCTCTGACCTTGATACGTTGGTACTGCTTGAGACGGTTGTTGACCAGCGGTAACTAGCTGTCCCGACTGTTGAGCCTGCGATACTGTAATTTTCCCGGCAGCGGTTGCAGGAAGTTGCGACAAAGCATGCGCGGATGGTTGCGCTTGTTGTTGCTGGGGTTGCTGCTCTTGAGTAGACTGTTGTTGCTGTTGCTGTTGTTGTTGACGCTATGGTGAAATAAAAATATTATTTTACTTTTTCTTTAGCCACTAACAATCACATCTCTAATATCTAGTTTAAAACTGTTGTATTACAGCTGTTGAGGAAGATCATGACTCTATCTTTACGACAGTCGTGACCATATGAAAACCAAGCTTCAGAAACTTACCGAAAGAGCTTCGGCTTTTTCTCGTTGTAATCGTTCTACTTTCTTGGCAGCGATTCTGGCCGGGTCGAGATAGACATCTTCAACTTTCACTCTAAATACAACAAATTAAATCTACCGAATGAATACCGAAGGATTGAAACTCGATTCACAATTAATACACATATGCCAAGTTCAAATTTATACATAAACAAATCAGGACACATACCCAGACGTTGAGCCAGCTAGCCCAGCGGATTTTTGATATGGCTCAGGATTCAAACTACGAATATGAAACAATGACTATTAGCTTACAGTACGTATTCTTTATATAGTTATGTTTAAGCAGACTTGGGCTCAGTGAAGACGTAGTCATTGGAGATTGAGTTTAGAGAAGAGACCAAAGTTCTTCATCTATCATTTTGTTCATAATTACGCAACCTTCTGCAAGGCGAAGACATAGTCATGGCAGATAAGTTTTGGAGAACTGACTAAAGTCTTAGTTCTATGTAGACATATTTCCACTCAAAAAACACAACGATCCATACCTTATGTTCTCCGATCTTTGCTTTACACTTGGTTTTCGTTTGACAGCAGTTTTTTTGACGAGTTCAAACAAGGTTGAATGCTGAACTGTATTGGAACGACCTCCATCATGCATTTGAATACCGTGCATTCGTGTTCCTTGGCCGTCCTTCGGCTAGAAATTATAGAAACTTTAGTAATGCTTTCAGTAGAATTCAGATGGCAGCGAGTTGTGGTCAAATTTAGAACTTTACAAGGCATTATAAGAGCAAGCATATCGAACTTATTGTAACTTGTTTATGTTTTTCATCACATTTAAACACTAATACGTCTATAATCAAAGTATTTGAACATTATTTTCCCATGATAAGTGCAAGTTGATCACCATCTGCTCTCATCTAAAACTGCTTACTGAAGCTCTACAATAAACAAAAGGCTGATTCGTACTTTCGATGCAGGAATGTTTCCTGCCACAGCAGAATACTCAGGTGGAGCATAAGGCGCTTTCAGTTTTGTTTTCATTTTCTTCTGATTATCATCAATTAACTGAAGACCAAGAGGAAAAAGAATTTGGATAACTGAATGTTTTGTAAGTTTCACAGTGATAGCTACATCATGACAAGACCAGGGCATATAATTTGCTATACAAGATTGCTTACCGGAACTTTTCCCTCCTCTCTCGGCATAACTACATTCAAATAACGGTCACGACACTAGTAAATAAAAGAAAAAAGTTCAAGACTGCGACTAAAAAGTTTCTTTTACAAGCTCTTATTATAAAACGCTCCAAAACAAGGAAAAAACGTGATTACAAAAGGTGACTTTTAACAACAAAACTTGGTAGCCGTGTTCAAATCTAAAGCTAACGAACAAGGAGTAACGAGTACAAAAAATGTCGAATGATATTTCCAAATCCTCCATACCTGTCTGGCAGTTCTGTATGTGCGACTGGTAGCATTAACAATATCACTAACGAGAAGCCAGTTAGGAGTATGTCCTAAATCAGTGACTGTCATATCTATTGGCATTTCTTGTAAATAATGGACAGCTTGCAGCAAAGCCCAGTCCTCGTGCACAAACCATTCAGGGCCCGTGTCAACCTACAAAAAGCATAAGGTTCCGTCATAACAACACTATGCTTTATCCTGAGTCAACAAGTAAATTTTGAAGCAAAATCTTGAACCGTTGTGTGTAAATTTCCAAAAATATTTGTACTAAGCTTGTATGGATCAATAGAAGTTCGGATTTGGAAAGATTTAGAACGAACGAAGATACAGAAGTGGACTAATGAACTTAGTTGGTAAAGTTTAACCCTGTTTGATGCTAATCCAGTTTTAAAAACTGGCCATGGCCCTTCATTCTGCAACAGAATTGAAATCCAACACGTCTCCCAAGGAAATAATCAAAACTAAACAACATGAATTGTCCTACTATTTGCAAATCTCCTTGTTGTCTCAACGCAGCAGAAACTGGATGTTGTTGCTGAGGCTGTTGTTGCTGTTGTTTAGTCATCTTCATCTTGGCTTTCTTTGCGTTGCTTAGAACAGTTCGACGATGTTTGAAGAATGCCTCAAGAGCACGACGATCAAACAGTGAATGAGGCTTGCGAAGACGACGCCTAGATAAAAGACAGGGGCAGGTTGTTCGAAAGTTGGATAGCGCTATCCAGTGGATAGTGAATTTTTCAATGTTCCTAAATTCGAACAAAAAACACCGAAACTTCGATATCAGTCAGCGATATAAATATTAGACTTTTATCAACAGATATCAAGCGTAGTTTTATGTTGTAACGATCAACGGAATATTTTACGAAGGTTACAAAAAATCACTATCCAGTGGATAGCACTATCCATGTTTCGAACAACCGGTCCCAGGTGTGTACAGTCACACACTATGGCTCTTTGTTCGCAGGGTATCGAATTCGCACGATCACGATCGCAACTTCAATTATTCGAGAACGATGTTAGAGTTTAAAACTAAAGCAATATAACAGAAATCAACGAAGATCGTAAGTCTAATATAGTTTTAAGAGCAAAAACGGTGGCAAACGGTAGAACTCGATGCCGGGGCCGGTCGCACGAAGCCCGTATAACTCATACGGAGGATGACACAGAATTCAAAAACACTCCCACACATTTTCAAAACCTTTCAATTCAAATCTTATGCAACAAAATTATGGGTAAATGCATAACTATTTTATTCAGCTTTCGAAATTTAAATTTCGTCGTTCAAAGAATACATACTAAATTTGATTTTTATTTTGAACTTCTCCACCGTTTAAGCTAAACGCACTTCGTGCAACCGAACCCAGGACTATGCGAATCTAGTAACGGGTGAAAGGGACCTCTGGTTGAACCATACGATCATCGAAGCTTTTACCTAACAGAATTCTTGTACGGCAGTCGAAATGCAAGCGCGCTTCGCTTGCCGTGCTTCTTATAATCACCAAGATAACGTCTCGTGCGAGTTTCTCGAGGTAGCTGTACTTCAAGCAGAGGAGAACTCTCATAAATGTAGTTCTGAACGTGGTCCACGTAAATGTCCTCTTGGTCTTCACAGGGTGGGGTAGGGGGCGTCCACATCTGGAATGAATACAATGAACAAAGTGAAACTTGGGGCGAGGGGGAGTCCACACAAGATTGGAGTATAGCGAAAAAGTGAAATATGAAAGGATATTCACAGCTGAAATCAAAATCTTACCGGCATTTCTTCACCAGTTACTTCATCCACAAATTCCTTTGAAAATACATGTCAAGCAATAAGTCGCTACCACTGACACATATACATCTGGACTGCTTGCTCCTATGCTTTTTGACTTGACGCTTGCGTGGTCAATTGAAAGTCATGAAGGCCGACGAATATGAGAGTATTGCGACATCGCTGGCTCTTCAATAAGTCATCAATACCGGTCAGCAGCCGACTTCATAAGCAAACACTCTCAAACTTTCGGCCACCTTGGACCACACTTTTTGACGCTAAGCAAGCAGTCCAGATGTATATATGTCAGTGGTCGGTACACGAAGAATGCAGAAATTTTTTTTCACTTCAACCTGCTTCAAGTAAATTGTTAAGTAAAATCAAAGTAGACGAACAAGTTTTCCTTTATAAGTTTTTTTGACGAGTTCACTTGTTCGTTTCCACGGCGAACACGTTTTCCGTGGAAAAAGTTTTCTTGCATACTTCGATGGCACGTTCACTTGCCCGTGAGTATGACGAACAAGTCTTCGTTGACAAGTTTTATGACGAGTTGAAATGCTCGTGTGTACGATGAAAATACGATTTAGTTTAACGGTTGCGGGTCCAAAAGGCCTCTGTATGGCTTGCTAGGTCATTAGTCTGGAGTACGCCTCTGATCAAAAGACCATTCTACAAAGATGCTGGTGCCAAAATGAACGAACAACAAAACATTACACAACCTTAGAAGTAACGAATATAAGACTTCTAACGAAATAATAAAAATCTTTTCACATGCTAAACTTTTTACACTCATGCCAAAATACCAAACTAGTTTCGACTAAGTCTATTTGTTTAAACAATAGAGTTAGCACCTGGTCAAAAGTTTGGGAATCTTAATAAGCTACCTAACAAGCCAACAGACATTTGGACACCAACAACCTTGTAAAAAGACAGACTTTTGATCAGTGTAAACAAATGAAGTTGTATCTTTTAATCCAATATTTACAGTCTCGACATCAAGGTCAGGGATTGTACGTAATGTATGATAAAACACCCAAAAGTGAATTGAAAAACGAGGCGCGAGTCGAGTTTCCCTCACACTTACATGTGTTTTATACTCCGGTAACAAGAAATTTTCGAGTTTATTGTACTGCCCCTGAAGCGAACTTGTCTTTAAAAAGCAAATCAACGAGAATATTACAAATGTTTATTGCCATGCTATCAAGACCACGATAAAGTGCTCATTTCCCAATAAATTATTAAGTTTGAGAAATATACTTACAAAAACTTCATTTAGACGGGTTTGTAGTGTAATAATAAAGGTGTATAATGCCGACAAACTTTTAACTAATTAGATTGCAATCTTGGACTCACAGGCATACTTCACTTGTTTACAAGAGGCACCACTCAAGGGAATGACACAACAAGACACACATTTGTTTTGCAAAAATATATTTTTTCACCCAGATATAATCTTTGGATCTTTTACAATTCATACAAATCACTATTTAGGTTTCAAATTTCGTCAGCACAAACCAGTCGTGAAACCCTTACTTCGAGAACAGCTGCACGCCCATACTTCATGTAAAACTGCACTCCAGGAATCCGTTCAGATCAATCACATTCCTAGTATCTTAGTACTCAAACTTCATCCTCACTAACACTAGCTGATACTCCGACTCGCGGCTGCGCTACGCCTGGTGCTTCTAGTGGACCTGGGCACAACTGGAGTTTGCGAGCCCGCACCTGATTTGGGCTGCGGTTTCCTAGGGTTCGTTTTCTTGGGAGTTTCACTAACTTTCCTAGAACTAGCAGATTTATTCTTAGATTTTTTAACCTGTCGTGACTCTTCGGTGGTGTAGGTTAGCTCTTGAGCCTCGTCTTGATGTTCGGTACTAGCCTTTCGCTCTTCTTCCTCATTTAATGCTTGAATATGCTGTAGTTCCCAGTCCTTTTTAGATAGCTCAAGCTTTTTCTACAAATACGTTTAAACTATGTTTAAAAATTAACGCAACAGGCAAACCATTTTCAAACCTTAAAGAATACGTTTAAAATCTTTTGAAATAGCAGGATATTAAAAACAGAGTGAAATAAACAAGAGCACAAATGACGACCAACATAAAATTAAAGTAACTACAATCTAGTAGTTAAGTATTCTCAAAATAATGAGGAAAGTGAAGCCGCTCAGAGCTTTCTAATCTTCAAACAAATGTCAGAAACACGGACCGAAAGCAACTCATCATCGCGGAGCAGTATGGGGCGTATTACAGGCATACATTACAACAATTAGTCGCCTCGGAATCGGTGACCATTGGGAAATTTTCACCATGACTTCGTCTCGGGTGAGTATCCCCCAATAACCCTCCCCCCCCCTCTCTCCCTTGCACGAATAATTGTAAAATATTGAAGATTTGAACACATACTTCATCAAGTTCCAACTCTTCATCCATCACAAAGTTACTCGTAGACTCCACAAAATGAACGGCATACCTTTCCACACCAGAAAGCTGAAAGCAATAACACATTCTTAAGGCTCATTTACTATAGTGAGTTTCATTGATAGTTTTTGACATTTTAAAGGATGTGATAGAGTGGATGTGAACGACGGACACTTCCAGCCACGTTGTATTGTTATATTGTAGTATTCCACTCTATCACATAGTTCAAAACGTGAAGAATCGCCGTGAAAATCGTCATTGCTATTAACGGGCATTTAATTGCTCTGAACAGCAATATACAGCACATCAGCTACCAAACCTTGACTAATAAACTTACTCAACAAAAAACCTTCGCCATTTTTGCTCATAAATAACCTTTGCAGAGCTGAGAAATAAACTTAGCAGTTCATCAAAACAAAAATTGAACCACTAATTTCAATGTAGCTCTTGACAGGATCCACTAGAATTTCAGGGCGATACTCTAATGGGTTTTAAAGAGCAGTTTGTTTTCTGGCCATTTGGTGTGACTTGAAGAATATTCCACAAACCGCCTCTTAACAAATTAGCCAATGTATGTATTCTCAACTGCATGTTAAAAAGTTGTCGAAAATTTTAACGAAGTTTTTTGCATTGATGAAGGAAACGCCTTTTCCAAAAAGTGCAAAAAAATTACAACTAGTGTGTTTACTAGTTCATTGAGAACAATACAAATGCTTCAATTTCTTACCTGACTTTCAAGCTCACGCAATTCTTCTTCAACTTTGGAGATATTCTGAGCATTCTGAAACGCAAAATCACAAAATTTTGAGAATCGCTCTCAACATATATCAACAGCCAGAGAAAATATAGGACGGTTGGCGAGCCATTTGACAATTTCAATAAACTATCACAGGCCATGCATGTCTACATCAAAAACGCAAAATTTTCGAGTTTTTAAAAACATGTTTGATGACTTGAAAGAGACTTTTTTGTACAAATATATCGATTTTCAATGTCTGGGACAAATTTGGGACGCTTTGGAATCACATAGAAAATTTTGAAAAAAAATTTCGCAGAAGAGTACCCTTGCGACTATACCACAATGTGATATTTTCACATTTTCTAAAACATGTTGTTATGATCTGAAAACGACTTTTTTCGAAAAATACATCGACAGACCACGTGTGGGGCAAATTTGAAACGACTTGGGAACACAATATGAAAGTTTAATAAATTTCGAGATTTTGAAAACATCACATATGGAACGCTGAGCCCGTAATCCCACCGTAATCATAGGCTGGAGTCTGCTAAACTGCACTTTTCTCCATCACATCAACAGCAGGTACCGTAAATGCTCGTTTTAGCGCCGCGGTGCTTATTAAATTTTTCTGATTCTG
>JAODVQ020398866.1:0-11090 GCA_025400075.2 Phenganax stokvisi | reverse complement strand
TCAAATACGCAAACCTCGGACACGAGGTAAAATTTGTCTCTGTCACCAACGGCGACGCGGGCCATCACGAAATTGGCGGCGTTGAACTCGCCCGTCGTCGCCGCGCCGAAGCCCAGGCAGCAGGTGCAGTCGCTGGCATCGAATACCACGTAATCGACAACCACGATGGCGAACTTGAACCCACCCTTGAAAATCGAAAAAAAATCATCCGCCTGATTCGCAACTACACGCCAGACCTCATTCTGACCCATCGCCCAAACGACTACCATCCCGATCACCGCTACACATCCATCCTCGTACAGGACTCGGCATACATGGTCACCGTGCCCAACATCTGCACAGACACCCCCGCCCTGTCGTACAACCCCGTCATCGCGTACCTGAGCGACAACTTCCAAAAACCGCAACCTTTCTCTCCCGATGTCGTCATAGCCATAGACGATGTCATAGAAAAAAAACTCGACATGCTACACTGCCACACATCGCAAATGTACGAATGGTTACCCTTTAACGCGGGCAACCTCGACCAGGTACCCGAATCGCCACAAAACCGACGCGAATGGTTGCGGCATCGCCTCAATCAATTTCGCGCGATAGCGGATCGCTATCGCGATCTATTGATCAAATACTACGGACAAGAACGCGGCTCGAGCATTCAATATGCCGAAGCTTATGAAGGCTGTGAATACGGCAGCGCACTCACAGATGACAATATCTCAGAACTTTTTCCCTTTTTTTAATCCACGGATAAAAATAAGGGCGCGTTTTGACGCGCACTTATTTCATATAAAACGGGTAACAATATAGAAAGTCTTGACTTTTACTTTATTTCATATCAGATTAAAAAAACAAAAATTTATTTTAATTTTTCATTGCAACAAAAACGGCAGAAGGCCATGTCGGATTGGTAGTCAGCCTGTGGCCCTCTGCCGCAACATACAGAGCGAGAATGGTCCAACAAACCATAACCCACTCTATTTTTAAATGTATAGTTTTAAAATTCAAAAATCAAGAGGTAATAATATGATGACAAACCAGATTGTTTCAGTTCAACGCTTCAGGTAAAGAGATTCGTAAATCGCAACATTTTTCCTTAAACTTTGGTTATGAAAATACACAGATTAAGAAGGGTTTATATTCGCAATATATTATCCGATGTGAACTAAAATTTTTACCTGTATTATGAGGTTTTTTATGATCAAATCACTTGACCGCACGGGCACCTGGCGAACTTACTCCATAGACAGTGGCCTTCCGGGACAACGCATTGAACACATCGCCGAGGATAGCGAAGGCTATCTCTGGTTCGCCACATGGGACAACGGCGTTAGTCGCTTTGATGGCGACGAGTTTCAGAATTTTACCAAACAGGATGGTCTTGTGGATGACTGCGTTCATTTTGTTTCACAGGACAGTCAGAAGCGGTTGTGGTTTGGTACATTAAATGGGGTCTGCTGGTATGACGGAGCAGATTTCCACCATTTGGAAGATGAGGGGATTGCAGGCCGTGCTGTGCAGTTCATTTACGAAGACCGTGAGGGGCGTATATGGTGTGGTGGTCACAGGACTCTGGGATATTACGACGGCACTGTGTTTCACGACCTGATTCCGCTCTATCTTCAGCACTACGAGAAGCCTCCTTCACCACAGGGGCCCAACCAGTGCCGGGGCATTGTCCAGGATCCGGACGACCAGATGTGGTTTGGTTTTAACTACCTCATCCGTTTCGATGGTCAATCCTTCCATCGCTATGAAGAGGAAGAGGGGTTTCCGCCACGTATTCTGACGAGCTATGCTGTGGGGCAGGACCATACCGGTAAGGTGTGGATCGGCTATCGCGAATACGAAAATAAACTCTGGTGCTATGCCGATGGCTCCTTTCAGTCTGTTAAGGTAGATTTGGAGGGCACACTGCGCAAAATTCAGTGTGACAGTGAAGGACGGATGTGGTTCTGTACTTCACAAGGCGTGTTCTATCAGGATGGTGATGGATTCAACAGGTTTACCCCTACCGATGGCTTGCCCCATCCCGCGGTCAAAGCTGTGTTCCAGGATCGGGAGCATCAATTGTGGTTCGCCACCTGGGGCGGCGTTGGGCTTTACGATGCACAGAGTATCAGCTTTTTTGACCTCAGTGCGGAATTATTCAGGGAAGTGAGTGAAATCTCGCAACTCGTGCAAGATCGGCGGGATGATATATGGGTCGGATATGCAGTTCCCTTTCTCAACCGTCTGGAGAAAAGCGTTTTTCGCTTTGATGGCGAGCACTTTGCCTTTGTAGGCACTGAGGATGGGTTTGATATTGACAACTGTTTTGCCATCTACGAGGACCGCGACGGAGATCTGTGGTTTGGCGGCATTAATGGCTTATTCCACTACGATGGGAAGAAGCTAAAAAAAATGCAACCAACCACAGGTACAGGCAGTATTTGTGCAATTGCTCAGGATTCGCAAGGGCAATTTCTTTTTGGTCATTGGGAAAACGGCATAAAAAACAGAAGAAGAGACCTTATGGTCAGCCCATTGAGGCTCATTTGTCAGCAGGGCGAGCAGTTCCAAAACATTTTTTCAGAGAATAAAGATAAAGATCCTTACAGCCGCATTGGCTCTGTGATTACCGGGCGCAATGTCTATTTTCATCTCATCCACCAAAATTTCTCCGACAACAATAAGGGTTTCGCGCGATGGCATCCCGAAGAGGGACTTAAATTTTATGGGATTGAAGATGGACTGATAGATGACAGAGTCACCGATCTTATAGAAGACCGCAATGGCAACCTTTGGATTGCTACTCAAAGAGGTCTCAGTTGCTTTGATGGCAGTACCTTCCACAACTTTACGACTAAAGAGGGTCTGCCGAGCAATGCCATCCGTTGTTTGTTCGAGGACTCGCAAGGCCACCTCTGGCTCGGCACAGACGGTGGCGTAGTTCACTACGATGGCCAGCTTTTCCAGACCATCAAATCACCGCACATAGGACAGGTGCTCAAAATACTCGAAGATCGCGACGGGGCTTTCTGGTTCGGTACAGCCCAAAACACTCTGGTGCGCTACCGTCAGCGGCACATTCCGCCTCAGGTTCGCCTGATTCAAGTTGTCGCTGGTCGGGTCTATGAGAATTTCGAAGAAGTCGTATTGTCCACGACAGACCAACAGGTAATTTTCGAGTACAAAGGGATGAGTTTTTCCACACACCCCCGCGACATGCTCTATGCCTACCGTCTTGAAGGATACGACCCCGACTGGCAGCCTGCGACACGAAAGACGCGGGCATACTACCGGAACTTGTCGCCGGGCGAGTACACCTTTCAGGTCAAAGCGATAGATCGCGACCTCAATTACTCAGAGACCGCGCAGATTCAACTCTCGGTAGAGCCAGATCCGCGTATTGAGGGCCTGACTGCGACACTCAATAGTCAGGGGGATAACGAGTTTATCGGTCAGAGCGAGGTTTTGCAACAGTTTCAAATCCAACTCAGAAAGATAGCACCCACTGATCTGTCCGTGCTGATTATAGGCGAAACGGGTGTGGGTAAGGGATTAGCAGCGCGGGTGTTACACGCACTGAGTCCCTATTGTAATGGACCTTTTATACAGGTCAACTGCGGTGCACTGCCCGAAACGCTGATCGATAGTGAACTGTTTGGTCACGAAAAAGGGGCGTTTACCAGCGCAGTATCTCGCAAACTGGGCAAGGTGGAACTGGCAAAGGACGGTACGATCTTTTTGGACGAGGTCAGCGATATGGCTGTGGAAACGCAGGCCAGGATGTTGCGCTTGCTGGAAGAGGGCACGTTTGAGCGCGTTGGGGGTAGCGAGACGCTATCGATACAGGCGCGCATTGTGGCGGCGACCAATCGCAATCTTGAGGAACTGGTCAGTTCAGGTGCATTCCGCGAGGATCTGTATTATCGCTTCCAGGTTTTTCCAATTTTTCTACCGCCACTACGCGAGCGCAAGGAGGACATCCCACACCTCGCTGAGTTTTTCAAGCATCGCATGGCCACACACCTGGGCAAGGACATAGCTCCCTTGACGCCAGAGGTTATTGAGGTGTTACAAACCTGCGATTGGCCTGGCAATGTGCGGGAACTGGAACATACGATACAGCGAGCCGTCATCGTGTGTCGCGGTTCTCAAATTGAAGTGCGGGATCTGGGGCTGTATGGTTTCCGAATCGGAGGCCCGGCTCCTGATCTTAAAAAGAACACCGTGACAGTTTCTCAAGACCGCGAGGTCGTGCCTTTGGACGAATATGAACGGCACTATATTCTTGAAGTGCTCAAAATCACCAACTATCAGGTAAGTGGGGACAGGGGCGCAGCGGCACTGCTGAGATTACCGCCCTCTACCCTGTATAGCAAAATGAAAAAACTGGGGATCAAACGCCCCTAAAAGGCCCAGTCGGATTGGTTGGACTCAACCCGCTTTGGTAGATAATGGCAATAGGTCTTTGATAAATAGAGAAGGGCGCTTTTAAAACGCGCCCTTCTCTCATCTTATCTGTGTCGAATCATTACTCAAAAACCTCAAACTTCCCATCCTTAACAATCAGAACAGCCGGATCGTAAACCGCATCGCCATTGGCATCAAATGAAAACGAACCCAAAACCGTATCCAAATTCTCGATCTGAGCCAGCGCGTCCCGAATCGCTCGCGGATCGGAAGACTGGGCATCAGCAATAGCCTTTGCCAAAATATGAACCGTCGCGTAGGACGCGGCAGCGAATCGACTCGGCTCGGCACCGTATTTCGCCATATAATTCTCAACAAAGGCGCGATTGGCCGGTACATCACCCGTACTGCTCCACGACGTAAAACTAATTGCCCCTTCGGCTGCCTCTCCAGCGCGTTCTACCTCATCCATAGTAAGCAGGGGAATCAGAATAGGAATGCCGTGTTGTCCGCCATCGATCAGAGCCTGTGCCCGCTCTGTTGCCAAAGCCGAAACAAAAATCGCATCTGGATTCAACGCCACAATCCTGGAAAATTGCTCGGAAAGATCCATATCGCCGGTTTCAAAAGTCTCAGTAGTCAGAACCTCGACCCCATTCTCACTAAAGGCACTTTTCAGCACCTCATCGCTACTCTGCGAAAAAACATCCATACTTTGATACATTGTGGCCACGCGCTCATAGCCCAGTTTTTCCCGGGTCAATTTTACACTCCCCGGGATCAACGCATCAACGGTAAGACTGACGCGAAAGACAAAATCGCCAATCGCGCTGAGACCGCGTGCAGCCGAGGTAGGACTAATCGCCACAACCTCATTTTCCTGTGCAATGGGAAATACCGCGCGCACTATAGTAGAAGTATAAACACCGAGAATAGCTGGCACGCCATCTTCAGGAATAAGTTTATTGTACGCTGCAGTAGCGCCTTCTATCGTGCTCTGATC
Organism: Phenganax stokvisi; assembly: GCA_025400075.2. Classification (NCBI taxonomy): domain Eukaryota; kingdom Metazoa; phylum Cnidaria; class Anthozoa; order Malacalcyonacea; family Clavulariidae; genus Phenganax; species Phenganax stokvisi. Next base: position 5,692 of record JAODVQ020398866.1, on the reverse strand, counting down.
ATCCTCGACAATAAACCTCAAAGTCGCATCACTCAGTTGTGAATTCACCTCTTCAAGAGCCATTTCAAAGCCATTGATAAACCCCTGTCCAGTCACGGATAATCGCCCTGTTTTGGACACGACCAGGCCAACGGATATGAGTTTAGACGTACCCGTCACCTGTGCCTGCCCACCAATAGGCAATGCAACTGTTGACGTATAGCCTCCATTGATCGGAATACTCGACCAGCGCCCCGTCACAGAGCCATCCTGAGACGCCTGCGCCTGATAATACCCACTCGCCTGCCCTGATATCTCAACCGTGACGCGCCCCATATCATCAGTCATACCCGACCACTGGTAATCGGGTGCCTGCCCGGCAACAGAACGCGCAAACTCGACCAGCACCCCCGCCACAGGCGCGTCATCTTGCGACACCGTCGCCACCACCATCGCCTGAGACATACCCCCACCTGCTACAGCCATTTTGCTCAGCGGACGTCCAATCTGCTCATCTACTCCGGAAGGCTCCATCCCACGCTCACCGCCACAGCCCCACATGAGACCTGTGGCAAGCATTACCATCATCACACTGCGGACCCTGCTCAACATAAGACTCTCCTTTCTACGAATCAGCGAATCTACGAATCAGCGAATCTACGAATCTACGAATCTACGAATCTACGAATCTACGAATCAGCGAATCTACGGAATAGGGTACAACTGCGCCAGCAGTTTATCAGCTACTGAGTTCGCAACAACTTTGGGCGGTTAGGCGGGGTTCGTCTATTCGTCTATGAACTGGCCTGAGAGGCGGCCAGTTGTACCCCGCTCCGTCTATTCGCGCTTTTTATCACAAACTAAAACGCGCTGATCATCCGCACATGCACCATACCCTGCCCCAAACTCTCGCCCCGTGGCAAACCATAATCTATCCCAACTGCGCCCATCCGTCCATTTGCCAGAAGCCCAATGCCATAGGACACGGGCCAATAACGCATCCCTGCCGCCGCGATCCTTCCCGCATCGACAAAAGCAAAAAGTCGCGCTTTAGGTCCTATCAACCACCGCCATTCCACATTAACCCACCCCGCATTCGTTCCCCAAAACATCTCTTCCCGATAGCCCCGCAGCGATTGTGCGCCCCCCAGCCAGATACCGGCAGACTGCGGCACATCCCCCTCTTGTCCCACCCAAAAAGCGCGCGCTCGTCCCACAACAACAGACCGCCTGCCCACAGGCAAAAACACCTGTCCATCGACACCCCACTGCACCCGCCTGATCCCATCAGAAACCTCGCCGACCTCTCCCCTGATCTCCGCTTTCCAACCGCCCATAGCATGCCTTCGCCGATCAAACCGAACACCCGACTCGAGAGACCACATCCTCTCGGCCTCATAAAACCCCAACCCTGCGGAATCGGGCAAAACGCGCCTGTGTGCAACACCGCCAAAAAACCGCGCACCCTCACCCACAGCAACATCTGCGCCCCCCCCAAACTTATGCGTCACATACCCCGTGCGCGCAACCATCTCCACCGCCCCCCAACCGGAAATCGGACTATTTAACACATAGGGTTCGCGATACGAAACGCGCAAATTCGACACCCCCACCCCCTGCCGCGACCACAGCGCATATCCCTCTCGTCCCCTACCGGAAAAATTCAGAACATCGAGCGCGACCTCCCCGGTCAAACCCTGTCCAGACCCCACACCGAGCACCCCTTCAACGCGCGTATGGCGCGACTCCTCCAAATCGATCACAAGCGCCATCTCATCGCCAGTAGATACGAGTTCGGGCGTATAAACCCGGTTAATAAACGGCAAATTTTGCAACTGCCGCACAAAAGCATCCACGCGACGCTGATCATAGACCTCGCCCGCAACAAACGAAATATGCCGCAACAAAACATCTTCCCGCGTCGTTTCATTGCCCTCAAAACGCACCGCATCGACATGTACCAGAGGGCCGGGCGACACCACCACCTGCACCCACGCGCTATCACCGTCAAATCGCACATCTGGACGCAACGCGCAAAACGGATAGCCCCGGTCTTCATAAAAACGCAACAAATGATCCAACCGCTGTTCCAAATCGCTTTCCAGCAACACCATACCCCGCGTCAGACCAAAAGCCTCCGATGGATCAAAGATCAAATCGCCGCGCACCTCCACAGACGCGACCCGCGTTCGCACCCCTTCGACAATCGCAAAAGCCACCGTCGCATCTTCCCCACGCATAGAAAAAGCCACCGCCACCTGCCAGAATCCACGCGCCTGATACCCCTTCAAAATGCGATGAACATCCTTTCGCAACAACGCCGAATCCACCGCAACGCCCGCCCGCGTAACCAACCACCCTCGCACATCGCGCGCACTTACAAACCGCGCACCTTCAACCTGCACGCGCTTCACAATCGCACGCACCTCTCCTCCCGCGCTGGACGCGACACAGACCAGCCACAACGCAAGAAGCAAGCATCGCCATACTCTTATGTATTTATCCGCACACATTTGTCTTCTCACTTCACACTTCTCAAAACGCCGCTCGCATCTCCACGCGCCCGAGATGTATCGTCTGGCGAGCAGGCCTTACGCGACCATCGTACATCACCCGCGCCGATACATATTTGCCAAAACGGTAATCCATCCCCAATCGCCACGCCCAGTTCTGCCCCTGACGATTACCCCGTGCCAACCCCAAAAATAAGGGCGCTATATCCGTCGCCCAGGCCCGCGTCCAATCCAATCGCCCGCGCAATCGCCCGCGACCGGGCAAAGCGTAAATCACCTCTGGCTGGACACCGATATGCCACACGCGCAACGTCCGGATACCTTCCCAATCTCGCCCACCCAAAATGCCCAACCGCAAATACCATTTACGCGCAGACCTGAACGCGCAACGCAACGCACCACTCGCCCCATCAATGCGATAGGCAAAAGCACCTGCGCCTTCGCGCGCTCTGTGCCCCAGATCAAATTCCGTCTCCAGTTCAAGGCGATTGACAGGTCTCAATTTTCCCAACACGCCACCCTGCACAAAAAACTCGGCAGCCCCGTCGTAAAACGCCCGATTGACCTGATCGCGCACACGCGCAGTCAAACGCAACGATCCACGTCTGTGATACCGAAACAAATAAAGACGCACCAGCCCATCCCTGCGAGCGCCCAAAATCCCAGCATCCGCATCAAAACCAAACAAATCCCAGGGAGCAGCCTGCTTCGCCCCAGTCGCAATCTGCCGCTCCGCACGCAACGACGCATCCAGCGCAACAGCGGACAAAATATGCTCATCGCCAATCAAACGCCGAAAATCAATTTCCACGCGCATGCCCAGCGCGCCATCGCGTGCAGGTGCAAATTGCCCGTAATCATAAACCCGCACATAATCGCCATCGACATCGGGTACAAACTCTTCCACATCGCGCAAACCATCGCCATTGGCATCCTCCCAGATATATTCCCCCAGCCCGGGCCCCACCTCGACAAAAATGGGCTGACTGACCCGCGTACTCGAAACGCGATACGTTATCTGATGCGACGAGCCAGGACGATTATGCCCCAACCGCACGCGCCCCAGATGTGTCGTCGTCTGCTGATGTTCGCGCCCGATATGGATTTTCCCATGGGTATAAGAACCAGAAAAAATCCAACCCCTCCAATTTGTCATCTGCGCCTTGTGGGTGTGCAACCACCCGCGCAAACTATCCTGCCACACCGCTTCCCGCTGCCTGAACTTCCGATATTTCAACTCCGATACCCACGACCAATTTCGCCCTTCGCCAACACCTATGTGCCACACCAACTCCTGTTTGTCAATCCCCTGAGGCAAAACGCGCGGACGTGTGGCATAAAAAAGCGAACTGCTACTCACACCATCGCCCGCCCCATTTTCCAGCGAAAAACGAAACCCCGGCACAACCTCCCCCATCGACACTTCAACTTGTCCCTCATGTCGGCGCATCTCGCCGCTACCGCGTCCGAGCGACTCATAGCGGTACATCCCTAAAGGCGCGTGAATCCCCACACTCTTCCGGTCCGTTCGCACAGCACCCAAATGCCGTCCGTATTCCCCAGTAACAAAAAACGCCTTGCCCAAATCCCAACGCACAGCCATCTCACCCTCGCGTTGGGCGGTTCGCGCAGTATCGGCTTGCCACCCCCACCGCCCGGCTGCCCGCCCTCTATCCAATCGCTCAAATGCTTCAAAATTGGCCCCAACCTGACGAAACCTGCCCGTGACTTCAAAATTGCGCGCTTGCCACGCGCCATCCATGCGCAACCCGCGTCCACTTCCCAAATCCCGATCACTCAGGGCAAACTCCCCAGAAATACGCGCATTTGACCACGGCGTGTACGTCGCGTACACCACTCCCAACTGCCGATGCACTGAAGCTATCCCAGGCGACAGTGCAGAACGATCAGACTCCCGAATCAGCGTCGTCCCTACAGATATCCCTTCAGCGAGGGATACACTGGACGCCATACCCATCAGCCGGCTTCTCATACCGGCATCAATCACCTGGTATTCCACTGTAACGCGGCTCTCCACCCCAATTGGTATCTCGGGCGTGAACGCCACATGCCCGCGCTCGTAATCAATCGTATAATCTGCCCCATCCCCGCGGTTGAGCAATTGCCCGTTGAGATACACGCGCTCAGACTCCGGCACTATCTGCCCCCTCAAGCCGCCGCCCGACAGTGAATAAGGCCCCTGAAACCCCTCAACCGTCACCAGACGCCGCGTTTCCCAACGCCCCCGCGACACCGCCCCAAAAGCCGCGACCTGCCCATTCTCCCGATGGGCCAACACGCGCGCGCCCTGCAACTGCCTCCGATAGCGCCCAAACACAGTCCCATCAAACGCCACATCGAGATCGCCGAGCGTAGCCGATACCCGATTGGCATTAACCTGAAAAAACACGCGATCCAATTCCTGCAACCGCTTCGACCCACCCTGCTCGCCTATTGGCAAATTGCGATCGGACAGCACAGCCAACAAATTGATCCCCTCGGCAACATCGCCCGAAATACGCAACTGCAAAGCCTGATGAACCGCGTGTTGAGACCCTGCAGTCACAGAAATACTCTTATGACCGCCAATCGTCAATTTCTGTTCTTCACCCCCATCTCGCACCACAGGTGGAGCAAACACACGCACAATCGGTTGATCTCCACCGCCTTCCCCCGGTTGAAACTGACGGCGCTGAACCACAGGCGCGGTCACCAGAGGATGCTGCCTAAAACGCACCACAATCTCCACACCCCGCACAACATCCCGCAAAAGCGTCAGCAACGCGCGATCGGCATCCACCACATAATCCCGATCCCGAATGAGCAACACCCCATCCACCCAAACCCGTTCACTCCCCACCTCAATAGCGCGATCGGAAATCGAAAAAGGCCCACGGCTCCCATCCGCTTGAAACACCCGTTCCCCATCAAACAGCGTAAACTGCTCTGGCACGGGAACCTGAGCGTGTACTGTCACAACGCACACGAAAAAAAATACAATGCCCCGTGCAATATAAAGGGTGCCAAAATTCATCTCTCGCATCTCGCATCTAAAAAAAACAGGACATCCCGCCCCCGCGGAACATCCCGGCCTTTCCTCACTCCACAGTGAACTGGTCTGAACTGCGACCAGTTGTACACTGTTCCACACTTCACTCTTCACCCTTCTCGTCTCTCCCCCTTGAAACCTGTATTTGCAA
>JAODVQ020398759.1:0-11090 GCA_025400075.2 Phenganax stokvisi | reverse complement strand
TAAACTGAACAGTAGAAAAATAGTATCAAAATTAAATACATAGATAACTTACTAAGCTGTGCCGTGGGCACTAGGAGCGACAGATGGAGCTCACTCTTTCACAAAAAGGTTGGAGAAAGACTGTAGTTTTATACTGTGCATATAACGTAATTTGCCATTAGCAGGCGAAATTCATCGTTTTCCATGCGTATCTCGAAATTAACTATCTGCCCAAAAGGTATACACTTTTCCCTGAGCAGGTCACATTTGTAGAACAAAATAGGAGCACATCTTGGTGTGGGTGTAATAGTGCTAAAATAGTTTAATGTAGTACGACATTAATTTGTGACAGGGGAGTATTTACCCTCAGCGCGCATGTGCGAGGGTTACGGTAGTCGTTCTGGCTGTCTGTCTGTCTGTGTCTTTGTCAGCGGACATGTTTGCTTCTCTGGAAGATTTTCTTATGCAAATTATGTTGTATGCATAACATTGCATGATCTTCCTAATTCTTTCAGGAGTTTGGCCAAATATACTTCGTTGCGGAGATAAAGCTATTTTTATATCCAATCTAGTCGCATTCTGCAGCCATTTTGTTGGCATGCTTATATTTTGTATCACTCTTATATACCTTTTCAATCTTGTTTGTGAACTGTGTGTCTGTAGCCTAGTGCTTAATGCACTGATATGCAGCAAAGTGGAAATCTCTGGCGCAGGTTTGAATCTCGCCCTAGTGGAATTTTTAAATCTAAGTTAGGCAAGAAGGCGTGGTTTGTTTATTGCACGCGCACGTATACGAGTGCCGAGGGTGTGCATTTCAGTGCTTTTATTTGAGAAGTATTGCACTAATGCTCACCTGGTATATTCACCACTTGTTGGATATTAGTACTATTTGTTTGTTCAAGGGAGCTATATGGAAGCTGTATAAGTGCATGAATTTGCTAAAAGCTTAAGTTTAACCAAAATAATAAAGTTTAAATCATTTATTTGGGATACTTTATCTATGAATATATTAATTTTGCATGGTACAGCTTGGTTGCCATGGCAACACTATGTATATTGAAGTATACCTCAATATGCATAAAAAATGCTTTAAAAATATGTGTGTCCTTTAGGAATGAATAAACATTATTTCAAAATTTTTCTACATGCATTTGTCTTACTATTGAAAGTGTTTACCAATTATAATTTATCGATTAATTGAATCATCCGAATAAAACTGTAAGTAGTCACATGCCACTTAATTTTGTAATGCATTGATGCAACCAAAAATATGCTTACAAATCATAGAGATATTGTTACTAACAAATCCGGCGATAGTATTTGAATAACGTGCGAAAGTCTCTTCAAACCTGCGAAGTGTAAGTTTGTGGAGAGGCGCGCGCGTGCGTAGGCAGATTGGAAATTTTGCGCATGATCAGTTGAAGCTCTGGAGTGCGCACGCTGCTACACTTTTTTTTTCTGCGAGCACCTGAAGAGAGACTGGAGCTACAAGAGACGGCACAGAGGTATGTATATTTGTATGAGACTGCAAGCCGTTAACTCTCGTCTCCCCTACTTCCCCCGGATTCTCTTGCAAGGTCTAGGAGCCGTGTCTCAAGCGAGAAGAGTTATAATCGCGCATTCATCTGGTATGTGTGTAGCTATAAGACTGAAGCTGTTATTGTGAAGTTGCAATCCTTGAATGCATTTTTGGGGATAGCCTGGCAGAGTGTGTATTTGGAAACTGTTGTAAACCACATAGCAGAATGTCCACATTTGCTCTCTGTTAAGCTGCTATTGGTTTCCTTGGCCCTAAATTATGTGGGCAGTTTCTTATTGGCATAGTGCTAGTGTCATCAAAGTGGTGCTGGGTGGACTAGGTGGGTCTGGGTATGTTGTGTGTTAGCTCAGATCAGCTCACTCCTCTATCTTTTAATTGCAAGACTAGTTAAAGTGGCAAATGTTGGTCTCCCAGTCTTTTCCAAACCTGGAGGGTATTGTGATCTATTTGTGGTGCAGAGTCTCAGGGTATCACAGGTTACACAGCTTGAAAATGCACAGCCCACTATCTCCCCACAGATAATGGCCATTCTCACACACCTAAGAGAATTGGCATAGCTGACAATCCATAATAATCCCTTATCTCTCATACCACCTTCTCTCTTCTCTCTCCCCCTACTCACGCAATCTCTTGCAAGATCTGAGGCCCCAGTTTCCAATCTCTCTCTGACACTCTTGTGCTTCAGAGCAGTTTCTCCAGGTATGTATATACTTGGTGGAGTCCGTGATGAAGTATATTGTTGGCATATGGAATGGTGGGTCCCCTTGTCCTTGCAACATTTAGCTCACTTTGATGGTCCTTGTTTTTATCTTCATAGGTTTCTGTATAATCACATGTTTGTGGGTGTTTAATGTTATCAGTAGATTATACTAGGGCTTGTGAAGCCTTCCTCTCTAGACAGATCTGGTTACTGGCTGTGTGTCCTTCCCGGTGGGTGCTTTTTCCTGCCTTTAGTGTATAGTTTTAAGACCAAAATGGTCAAGTTTAGGGATTGTGCCTACCATCATATAACTTGTATGTAGAGGGAGTTTGCTGACTGAATATGTGCTATCCTCCATATTCCCAGGTTCACTCACGCATAGGACTGTCACCGACTGTAGTGTGGAATTAGGTCAGTCAGCATGTATTACATTATCAATATGGATGCAATCTGTTTCCTGCCTGTTTTCCCTCCTCTACCCCTTACTCCCTTCCTCTTTAGTGCCCATCCGTGAAATTACATGTTTGTGGGTGCGTGGACTGTTTTTTTATTTGTGTTTCACTCCTCTCCCTATCCTATCCCCTTCTCCCCCCTCTTCTCTCACTCCTGTTTGTTCTTCAAGTGTCTGTCTGGCTATAATTACCAATTCCTCCCTCTCATAATCTATATATGTGACCGTCCATGCGAAAACGCGGTATAAGTCAGCAAAATTGAATTTTAGATTGTTAGTCCGTGCTCCGCCAAAAACTTGTATTTGGTATATACGTGCTCCTAAATCTATCTAGAAGACTTTTGTCTAATACCGATCGGCACCTTCTTTATTCTACTCTAGCAACAGAAATATCTCATGGTGATGATTCAAAATGTATGGATGATGGTGATGGTTCAAAATATATGGATGTGTACTATTACAATGTTCACATGTTCTTTTTACACATCACTACATATATGTACCATCACTTATTTAAAGCTCTGTAACCCATTTCACCACTGATGAAGGCTGTGGACCAGCAGCTAAAATGTTTCGTGTGAATAAAGACTAACAGAAACGTCGCTAATGAAAGGTATCTGTTTTAAATTGTGTGTGCAAGCGAGGGGAGTTAGAGATGGATAGCAGGAGCAATAGAGGCAGGGATAAAGTAGACATAAAATCTCTAATTTCCGCAGGTGCAGGCGTTGTCACCAGATATGTGACACTTGCCACAACTGTGTGCCCGCTTTGCTGGAAGTAGTGTTTAACCGCCCACTGAAGTTGAGGAGACAGAATCATGGGGCTGTGTACCAGTAGAGCTGCTTGATGTGAGAAAAGAGAAGAGGATCAAGTGACAGTGCACATACTTCATCCTGCACATCTGCAGGACAGTATGGTCTGATTGTATTGTAGAGGTACCACTGCCGCTTGAGACAAAGACCAGAAAGTGTAACAAACTATGAAAACTGGTGGATGAAAATGTTTTTGAAACACCATAGGCATAGTATTCTTCAAAGCTTCTCTATTTGGCTAGATTATCATAGGTTTTAGCTTAGTATAGAGTATGGTAATAACAAACTCGAATGTGAGGCTGATAGTACATAGATTAACATTTCATCGATAGCATACTTTGTTTTCATTGTTTTGAAATCATTCTTGGCTCAGTGTCAGGTCATCTATCTGCTGCTTCAATCGTTCTGAAGCCAGACACAATTGCTTGCCTTACTCATGGAAAGCTGCTAATTAATACTTCAGTTTCTTGATTTCTTCATACGACTCGGGAATGTCAGTTTAGGTTCCAACTCACCTTTGTTTCTGCTCGTGTCTGCTTCAACATCTGCATTCTGGGCTGGTACTATGGCAACACATAGCGTAAAGCTCCATAAAACTATCCAGCTTATAACTCGCTAGGTTTAGATTGGATGACACCCAAACTTGCTATAGTTACAAGTGAACATCATATGTTTGTCTCCATAGCAACAAATACATGTTTCCATGGCAACCAACGAAAGTAGCTCTAAACTTATGAAATATCAGTGAAAATTATAGTATTAGTTTTCATAACAATAGGCACATACGCTATGTAATCCAGCCCTAATAATGAATGTATCATGTTTTTTAAAGATAAAAAAAGAAAGGAGACAAGTAAATAGTGGAATATAGGGATGTATAAAGAGCAAGGAGTCAAGGTATAGGGATGACTTTGCATGTGTAGACAAGATAGGGATTTAATGTTCCACTTTGATCATCACATGACCCATGGATGAGTGTCATGTGACTCCCTATATACTCAATGATGTCATTGTGGTCTCCCTACATTGCCATAAAGGTATAGTGGAGCCATCCCTATTTCAGACTTCACAACTCTCATGGAAATGATGATGTCAATTTAATGACTATTTCAAAACAACAGCCAACTATATAGCCATCAGAAATTGTAGATGGTGTGTATGCATCATCAGGCAACAAAGAATTCAATCTACACATAACCCAGCTAGCCTGGTGGCAATATAGGTAGACCACAATGACATCAGCAAATGTGTGCTGTGCAACCTAATTGTACCAACCACATGATTCACCGCTTGCAAAGAATTCCCATTTAATGAGGATTTTATCTTATTCATTATGTGTCGGTTATGGGTCCTTCTTTGATGTGATACAGAAAGTTTGATAGGCAGAATTTAGTTACCTTAATAACCCTTCTCTTAGCATTAAATTATTGAAACAATTTTCTGATCCAATTAATGAGAATGTATGTCTGCAGCACACCAGTCATCTTGACCAGCCCCTGTGGAATCTTAGGAGCCTGACTGTTGCAACTTGTTTTACTAACTCTTACCTAAATGGTGCTGTGTAGACCAATATATACACATTTGGACACAAATAATTATGATTCGGAAGCTGTCACTCCATAAATTCTCGTATTTTTGCACTTTCATGGTTTTCTTCGGAGCTTGCCGAAGTGATGATCTCAGCGTTATTCGGGCAGAACTTTGCTTGGGTCTCACATTTTTGACTAGCGCTGTTCTAGTCCGTTTATTCTCAGGCTCCGTGTATTTAGGAGTTCGCATTGTTGCCATATTAATAGACTACCAAGAAGATTTTAATTTTTTGGTCCTTCCAGCCGGAACACTAGTCGAACCAGCGACTTCTGGGTGGTTTCTTCTTCTATATGTCTACGTCATTGTTACCTACGGTTTCAACCATCCATCTCCTTGCGATCGTCTCAGTGATCGCCGTCTCCTTGCTATCGTCTCAGTGATCGCCATTTCATCGACCGTCGTCTCCTCGAATAATCACCGTCTCATTGATCGTCGTCTCTTTGCGATCATCTCAGTGATGTTGTCAGCGATCGTCCTTCTCGGTAACTGTCCTTTCAGTTACCTTTGTCTCAGAGATTGTCCTCTCCTTGGTTTGTCTCGCTGTCCTTTCCTCTGTTGTTTTCATTCGCCGTTGTGTGGCATTTCTTTCGTCACTATCCTTACGTCATCCGCGCATTTGGAGTAACACATTTTGTTGATTTAGTTATTGCTGAAACTTACATCTCATTCAAAATGAGTAAAACATCGAATTTGAGAAAGAAAAGAGGTATCTCTTGTTCAAGCACCACAAGACTTGTTAGTCGCTTAAAGGATTTGGAGAAGGATGTTAATAATCCTGTAACTCTCGAACTAGCAAGGGGTTTGAAATGTAAACTAGAAACTCTGGATGCTGATTTTCGCACAAATCATCGTGCAATTGTTAATGCAACAGATGAGGATGATGCTCTTGAGAAGGAACAAGTGATCTTGGATGAACATGACGATTTTGTTGCTGAACTTTCTGCCCATATGGAACAAGTAAAAGTTGTCTGTAGTTTATCATCCCTCAAAGAATTGCTGTATGAAGGCATACATATTTAAAGAAAGCCATGTTGTCAATAATGGAAGCCACATCAGCTGGCAAAGAGAGAGATCCCTATGTTCTCAGGCAATATGAAGAGCAAGTCAAGGATATTAAAGGAGAATTGAGCGACATACGTAACAGCATTCACCATCTTAACATAGAAGAATCCGATGATCTTTAAAAGACTCAAGTGGTGAAGGAGAAGTATTTAGTATGTCGCTGAATATGAAGAGACTCCTGCGTAGTTCTGACTCTCCTTCTAAACTCTCTTATGTATCAGATGGAAAGGGAGTAAAACTTCCAAAGCTGGAGGCTCCAACTTTTAATGGGAATATGATCAACTGGAGGTCATTTTGAGAACAATTGTCTATTTCTATCCATAATTAACCAAAAATGTCCGATACTGAGTAGTTGGTATATCTTTAAAATTCGCTTAAAGGTGGTCATGCCAAAAAAGTAATTGAAGGTCTCTCTTGTTCTAGTGAACATTATGTGGAGGTGATTGAAAGCTTTCAAGCACGATATGATAGACCAAGACTGATCCACCAAACTCATGTCCGCATGATAGTTGATTCTCCACCTTTAAAGGATAGTAGAGCAAGAGTCGTCTACATTTATTACCTCAGTTTTGGAGCTGAAGCTGGATTTCAGTCCTTTAAGGACCCAAGGTGTAGGTTAAAGCAATGCAGAAGTTATGGAATGTCTATGGTCCTATTTGAGACAGTTTAGCCATATGACAAATGAGATGAGACCTGGACATAGGGTCGATGTCTTAGTCCATGCACTCCATTACTGTGTAATGAAAAACAAAGAGAGATTAAGTAATATTATATTTAACTCTATGGAGCCGATAGGCACTCGAGTGGCCTTTTTACGTAATGTTATGTAAGAAAAACGGTATGAAAAATGTTGTAAAACATTAAACACAAAAACTGCTCTACCGGGATTTAAACTTGGTACCCCTAGCATAGTAAATTGACGCTCTAGTGCCTAGGCCCCTCACGAAAATTATTATTGTGTTGTGAATAATTTATCATAGAGATATTCAGGTGTGGATATCTCAGAAAGGTGATTGAAGAATGGGTTGAGGAGGAACGCATAAATGTTACTGATTCACTCAGTTTAATGTAAAATTAAATGCCTTGTGAATGTGTGTGTGATTGAAGGTGTCTTGCCGGCAGGCATGGAGGTGTTTGTACTACCAGTCTTTACACAATTACTATCAATTTAAGTCAGGAACTAGAAAAATGTACACATTGCTGGGCGAGCGGGAGCGATCCAACTGTTCTTAGCATGCGTGGCCAAACTGTACGGTAAGGAGCATGAGCAGTGAATGAATTGACGAGTCAAGGAGAGGCGCGTATGCACAATATATATAGCGCTTTGTTCTGTGAGAGGCGTTTCTCTTTTGTAAGACTTCTCGTCCAAAACACGACGATTTTGCGACGGCTGAATATCGCTTGTGCTTACCTAGGCTTCAGACATGAGTGTCGTGTCGCGTACAAATGCAATAGTGCTGGAGACTCAACAACTTGTCCAGAGCTTCAAGCGCACTGGCGGCGATCCGGGATGAGCGCGGTGCACACACGCAGAGGGTTGATCACGTATAATTAGAAAAATTGCGAACACATATGGTTTGCAGTGGACACGTTCACACATAGTTACATATAGAGAAAATTTGCCATTGCAACAAATGAGTTGGCTCAGTGGCGTAGCCAGGGGGGGCTCCGGGGGCTTGAGCCCCCCCCCCTTGGTCTGCTCTACATATTACTAATATGTAATATCACAATAAAGCTAAGCTTATCGCCAGATGTCTAGCCTTCGTCGTCCATCTGTAGCGCTGTAAGTTAATGCCTAAACTGACCGTAGCGACGTCTCCGTGTCCAGGGGCGAGCTCCTAGCGAATAAGTGAATCACTGGTGGGTGTGTTTATCTAGCCTGCGCAATCGCGTGTGCGCTTGTAGCCTCGATCCCAGTCCGTTTTCGGGGTAGAAGGGGCAAAGAGATCGAAGAAGCTTGTTGCGCGATGCTTTTACACAATAATTTGACAACGAAATGGTGTGCGCATGCGCTCTGTGGGCACTTGCCTGGCAAAAGTGGGTGTGGCCAGCAACATTTTTCGCTGCGCGCTTTGCACGCATTATAGCTTGAAATTTTGGCCCCCCCTTCCCGAAATTCCTGGCTACACCCCTGTGGCTCGCTCCCGCTCGCCAATAAAAATGTTACACGGGTAGTACTAAACTAAATTTAGGGAAAGACTATAGAGAAGGGGCGCAGCCCTAGGACGAGGTCAAGTTTGTCACCAATCTGAGGCAGGGGAAATTCATCCAGCTTGGTTACTCGGTCTGCCCAGGGGCTCCTGGATGGCTCAACAAAATATGTTTGTTGAAGCATTTCCTCCACTAACGCGTCAACTTTTCTTCTCAGTGAGAAGGGTGGCTGTTTGATAGGTGTATGTTGTCCAGTATTAATTGAGTGAGTTACTAGTGTGGTGGTCCCCAAATCGACGGGTTCCAATGCAAAAACATCCGCATACGATGCCAACAGGTCCTTCAAAGAGGTTCCTTCCCCCTTTCATGTGACTTCTGGCTGGGTGAATAGTATCGCCACTCTAGGCTGAGACTCACTCCCATCGCACTCTATTGTTGCCCCTGACGGCTGACCTTGTGGCTATGATCCCAGCTCTGCTTTATTGGATGCATTTCCACAAAAGAGACATCTCCCAAAAGGGTCCCTATCCTTAAGTATTGCTTTTGACCCCCGGGGTTCTGCAAAAGAATGGTGATAAACTGGTCCATCTCCTTCTCTACTAAACTATCAGCCATCTCCAGGTAACCTGGCAAAGTCAACAGTGTAAAACGCATCAGAGCCTCCCCTGGGAGTCCAACAACTATGGCCTGTATTACTTTTAGGCAACCACTTGGGACCTTTATGTCCTGGAGTAGCCGGACCTCACCCTTTATTTCCTGCTGCACCCTCCTGCCCTCAGGTGGCATCTATCCCATGCAACTCCCTCCTCTGGCAGGTGGTGTCTGTTCAGTGCCATTCTCTCCTCCTCCAGCAGATGGCGGCTGTTCAGTGTCATTCTCTCCTCCTCCGGCAGGTGGCATCTGTTCAGTGTCATTCTCTCCTTCAGCAGGGGACATCTGTTCAGTGCCATTCTCTCCTCCTCCAGCAGGTGGCGTCTGTTCAGTGTTATTTTCTCCTCCTCCGGCTGGTGGTGTCTGTTCAGTGTCATTTTCTCCCTTTCCGGTAGGTGGCGTCTGTTCAGTGTCATTCTCTCCCCCTCCGACAGTTGGTGTCTGTTCAGTGTCATTCTCTCCTCCAGCAGGCGGTGTCTGTCCACTGTGACTCCCTCCTCTGGCAGGGGTGGCGTCTGTTCCGTGCAGCACTTTCTTCCGGCAGGTAGTGTCTGTCCCGCCAGGAGGTCTACTAATCCGCCATCTTATATCTTCACGACTACCGTATGCCCAAACATGGTTGCACATCAGTTCCTAAGAGGAGGTCATTAGAGGCACCGTTTCTGACCAGTACTATCGCAACTGTATGGTGGTCATGTCTGGTGAGGGTGAGTTCGATCTGTGCAATGAAGTCCAGTCTGTGTCCCCCATAGCTCTTCAAAAGGACTCCAGGGTCCATGAACCTGTTTCAAGTCCTCTTAATCCATTCACCCTCCGTCTGGTTGGCAGGCCTCGCTTGTCAGAGGACTTTTAGGATAAACTCCAGCGAGACGATGGTGGCGGGCGAGCCAGTGTCTATTTGTGCACTGGTAATTACTCCGTTGACAGCCACTGGGGTATAAACTGTTGTCCTAGTCTGGGGGCCGGTTCGGTGGGGGCCACCAGGTTCACTGCTCCGGCATTGGCAATTGCTTCATCCAGCCAGCTCAGCCAGCCTCAGCATCTCTCGGAGGGTCTGGATTTCTTTTTGCTGGTTAGTAGAGGGTGGTCCCATGTTCTCTGAGTGGGACTTGTTCTTCACTTGGAGTTTGCCCGTGCTTCTGATACACCCTTTTGCTGCTTAGGGTAAGGGCAGGAACTCCGAACGTGGCCTTCCATACCACATTGGTGGCATACATTTTCTGATACACTTACTTGCAAACAAATTATTATTACTATTGTTATTGAACAAAGTGGGAAGGGGAAAGACAGCAACAAAAACACAATAATATATATCTAAATCAAAGTTAGTTCGCAAAACTGATATTCTCTACTGCTCAAAAGCCAGATAAAGAGACATCCACTTTCGCTGTAGCATAATAATAGGCATAATTAGAGGAGAGCTCGGCAATAATTTGTAGGTCTTCTCAATCACTCTGTCAACCAGATCAGCTTTAGCTCTCACTTTAACATTATATCCTGAATACACCAAGTGCAATCACTGGTACTGCATCTCTAACTCATGTAGTGAAATCAATATCCTCCTTGCATAATCAATATGACGTCGTGTAACATTATAAATCATCATAAACATAGTTCGGGAACAGGCAAAAGCATGGCTACATCTGTGTCATGGCTCCTGGTATGCTTGGCCATGGGAGTAGTATACCATCAGAACATGCTGAAGATGTATATACTGGCCTGGGACTGCCATGATATAGATGACACTTTTTGATTATCACCTTTTGCATGGAGTGACAGCCTCTGAATCATAATTTGTGTCTAAAAATGTATATACTGGTCTTCATAGCATAATTTAGAGAAGAGTTAGTCAAAAAAGTTTCAACAGTCTGGCTCCTGTGAGATTCCACATGAGTTGAATTAGCAAGCCGGATTTGTTTTCCTAGATCTTCCTCCGGATCAAGTGTACTGTACGGACCCAATGCGCGGTTACTCGCGCACCCCTCACAATCGCTCACGTAACTCACTAGGGAAGGCCACGCCCACTTTACCTGCAGGATAATCAAAAAACTTGGGAAGGGCTGCTAGATGACACTGCAACTACAGGTGACGATAAAAAGGACTTCCAATAGCGAGAAAAGCTTCCCGCTTTTAGTTTTCGCGGTAAAAAAACCT